>SJXQ01000079.1:375726-419539 GCA_006408695.1 Aepyceros melampus | reverse complement strand
GATTGGAATGAAAACTGACCTTTTCCAGTCCTGTGGCCACTGCTGAGTTTTCCAGATTTGCTGGCAGATTGAGTGCAGCACTTTCACAGCATCATCTTTCAGGATTTGAAACAGCTCAACTGGAATTCCATCACCTCCGCTAGCTTTGTTCATAGTGATGCTTTCTAAGGCCCACTTGACTTCACATTCCAGGATGTCTGGCTCTAGGTGAGTGATTACACCATTGTGATTATCTGGGTCATGAAGATCTTTCTTGTACAGTTCTTCTGTGTATATTCCTGCCACCTCTTCTTAGTATCTTCTGCTTCTCTTAGGTCCAGACCATTTCTGTCCTTTATCAAGCCCATCTTTGCATGAAATGTTCCTTTGGTATCTCTAATTTTCTTGAAGAGATCTCTAGTCTTTCCCATTCTGTTTTTTCCCTCTATTTCTTTGCACTGATCACTGAGGAAGGCTTTCTTATCTCTTCTTGCTATTCTTTGAAACTCTTCATTCAGATGCTTATATCTTTCCTTTTCTCCTTTGCTTTTTGCCTCTCCTCTTTTCACAGCTATTTGTAAGGCCCCCCAGACAGCCATTTTGCTTTTTTGCATTTCTTTTCCATGGGGATGGTCTTGATCCCTGTCTCCTGTACGATGTCACGAACCTCATTCCATAGTTCATCAGGCACTCTATCTATCAGATCTAGGCCCTTATATCTATTTCTCACTTCCACTGTATAATCATAAGGGCTTTGATTTAGGTAATACCTGAATGGTCTAGAAGTTTTCCCTACTTTCTTCAATTTAAGTCTGAATTTGGCAATAAGAAGTTCATGATCTGAGCCACAGTCAGCTCCTGGTCTTGTGTTTTTTTTTTTTTTGTTGTTGTTGTTTTTTGACTGTATAGAGCTTCTCCATCTTTGGCTGCAAAGAATATAATCAATCTGATTTCAGTGTTGACCATCTGGTGATGTCCATGTGTAGAGTCTTGTGTTGTTGGAAGAGGGTGTTTGCTATGACCAGTGCATTTTCTTGGCAAAACTCTATTAGTCTTTGCCCTACTTCATTCCACATTTCAAGGCCAAATTTGCCTGTTACTCCAGGTGTTTCTTGACTTCTTACTTTTGCATTCCAGTCCCCTATAATGAAAAGGACATCTTTTTTGGGTGTTAGTTCTAAAAGGTCTTGTAGGTCTTCATAGAACCGTTCAACTTCAGCTTCTTCAGCGTTACTGGTTGGGGCATAGACTTGGATTACAGTGATATTGAATGGTTTGCCTTGGAAACGAACAGAGATTATTCTGTCGTTTTTGAGATTGCATCCAAGTACTGCATTTTTGACTCTTTTGTTGGCCATGATGGCTACTTCATTTCTTCTGAGGAATATATATGGAGAAAGAAAGAGATGTATTAGGATACAAGGGATTTTAGGGAAAAAATGAGTGAAGAGACAACATGATTTTAAGATGATATTCTTGGAAAGGGATGCAGCTTTTCTCAAACACTAAATATGTCTTTTGCATGGGCAATTACATATTTTGGAAGTGCTTGACTGTACACTGATAGGGTCCAGGTTACAGTCTTAGAGTTTAGTTGGTTATTATAAGTGATCTTTTCTGGAGTTGAGGGAGACAATTGTAAGGATAGTGTGTTTTAGATGGATGTTCTCCCCAGTCATTAATGTTGGTGTACTAGGACTGTTAGCTTCCAATATGCTAAAAATTGTCATTTAGTCAGTACTGCGCCAGGAGTCTCAACAGTCCTGCCAAGTAAGTACAATGATGTCCTTTTTAATTTGGACTTAGGTACACAGAGGTTCAGAAAACTTACCCAAGTTCACGTGGATAATAAATAATGAACTTTGACTCATTATGGCTTATGGGAATCATAAAAGCAAAGGGAAGATAAGGTTAGCCAGGAGGAAAAAAGAAGTCCATCAGTTATAAGGGGGATTACCGAGCAAGTTTGAGATGAAGGAAAACAACAGAGGTGGGCTGGATTTTATTCACTGGAAAATAGTTACTGAAATAAGAGCTAAGAAAACTTGCCTCAAGCTTCTTTGCTTCCAGAGCTCTGAAGTAAAGTTATTTCTTTGCTGACACAGATGGATGGCCAGGCTGTTTCCAAGACTGAAATGGTTTCACCTTTGTAGTCCAGTCAGCCGTGCATGCTCTTCTTTGAGGATATGTGACACACACACAGCTCACTGGTGGTGAGAAGCTGGCAGGCATCTCCTCCAACTCAGCAGGAGCTGCCCAGAAGGCACGTCCAAGCCCAGGTCTCGCCTAGTCCTCTGGCTTCCATAACATTTTGAACTGGTGCGGAGTCATAGACACATACTCAGAACTCAACACTGCCCTGCTCAGCTTCGCAGGAGAAACCTATGTTGTGATGAAATTGATAAAATAGACTGCTTTTCTTGAATTCGGAATGATTCTGAACCCTTGAGATTCTTAGAGAACTTAAAAACTCCTATGGAGATTCTTTGGGAGGACTGATGCTGAAGCTGAAACTCCAATTCTTTGGCCACCTGATGCAAAGAGCTGACTCATTTGAAAAGACCCTGATGATGGGAACAATTGAGGGCAGGAGGAGAAGGGGATGGTAGAGGATGAATGAGACGGTTGGATGGCATCACCAACTCAATAGATGTGAGTCTGGGTAAACTCTGGGAGTTGATGATGGACAGGGAGGCCTGGAGTGCTGCAGTCCATGGGGTCACAAACAGTCGGACATGACTGAGTGAATGAACTGAACTGAACTGACTGATGGAGATTCAAATATGCTCAGGAACCAGGGATCTTCCTGATCCAGGGATTGAACTCAAGTCTCCTGTGTCTCCTGCATTGGCAGGTATATTCTTTACCACTAGTGCCACCTGGGAAGCCCTCAGAAACCATAGCCCACATTTAGATGGACTATGATCCCAGGAGAGAGACTTTTGTCTTTACTTGGTGATACCTTAAGGACTTTTCTGTCATAGGGATGGAATCAACAGCCTCACCTTTGAGCACTTGGGGGAAAACCAGGGAATGAAGAACCCTTGAGCAATGGCTCACATGGGAGTTTTCTGGTCCTGCATCAGTGGATGATCTGACCTTTTTTCAACTGGTTTCTTCCTCGCCCTTTACCTTGAAGATTGTAGGCAAAAAGATTCCAGTTGAACCTTTTGTCTAGTCACTTGTATTTATCTTGAAAACTTGATACTTTCCTCCCTGACTCTGCCTTACTACTCTGATTTAGACAAAAAAAAAAAAAAAGAGAAGAAGAATTATGAGAAAAAAACTGTTATTGAACACAAAATACACGATAGGAACTGTCCTATGGACTTTACTTGTATTAACTTATTTAATCTTTACAGGCGTTAAAGATAGATTCTGTTAAGCTGTCCACTTCACACAGGCTAAAACTGAGACACAAAGGAAGTTAAAATAATTGACAAAGCCAGGATCCTAACAGTATAAAGTGGTATATAAACCAATGAATGAGCTCCTAGTATTCAGAGCTGGGAATGAAAATTCACATGTGAATATAATCAGAAAAGCTTCTCTGAGAAATTTCCATTTCTGCTGCTAGATTTTAAACTGGCAGAAAGGAGTGGAGATATCATAAAAAAAAAAAAAGACTCTAAATAAAGAGATAAAAGATATTAGGAATAGCAGATAGAAGTCAGTAAGAATTGACATGTAAATGCTTATTTGAATACTAGTTAGAAATAGTGTGATAAAATAACAAAAGTTACTGATTATTAGCTCAAAATTTTAGACAGGAATAGGTAAGCTACATAAATCCATTCAGGGGCTTTCATGGAGTGACATGACAAAAACCCTGATTAATGAGGAATAATCTGACAGCTGTGGAAAGAAAAAGTTTGTAGAGAAAAAGACTTAATTCATGAGTGTATGATAGGACTTGAAAGAGTTAGTCACTTGTTCAGTCACTAAGTGAAAGAGTGTAGCGATAAGAAAATGCAAAGGATTAAATTCCCCAGGCATTATTCTACAAGAACAAATGGAACCCAGAAATGTTAAATAGTGAGTGAAAAGTCAAGTTAAGATGCTTCCACTGTTTTAAACGTGATGAACAGGAAAACTGGGGTAATGCTTGTAAGAAGAAAGCTGAAAAATTATGGCTAACATATAGGTTACAAAATCATTCATTTGCGTTTGGTATCACATGCCTTTAAGTCCTGCATAACTGATGTTATCTCTGAACCATTTTTTATAGAATATAGAAACAGAGAAATATTAATTGAAAGAATATGGCTGTAAGTCAGCTTGCCCATAGTAATATGGTTGTTTATTTAATAGATAGTCATTGATCCCCTACTCTATGTCAGATGCTGGATTACTTGCTGACATTCATTATTGAACAAGATTCCAACTGACTCTACCTTCATGGATAGGATGGATATGAGTGAACTGTGTTTTGTCACTCAGTCATGTCCAACTCTGAGCGACCCCATGGACTATAGCCCGCCAGGCTCCTGTGTCCATGGGAACTCTCCAGGCAAGAATACTGGAGTGGGTTGCAATGCCCTCCTCCAGGGGATCTTCCCGACCCCTGTTTTGAACCAGTGAACTAGGGTGTAACAAAAGGAGAAGTGTTTGGTACTGTGGGGTCAGTGGAGCTAAGCTGATGTCGCCGCGAGGAATTATATTTAAATGAGTATCACGAGTAGAGAAAATTTTGAGACTGTCTGAATTGGAGAGTTTAGCACAGTGGGGGATTGATGACTTCTCTCCACTGTGTAGGTTAAGATGGATCCATTTGAAGACACTCAGGAGGACCAGGTTTGAACAGGAAGCATGATGGTGAGTTATATATAAGGAAACAGTCTTTCTCAGTATTATCTGTTCAAAGGATAATAATATAAAAATACTACATAAATATATAGGTGTACGTATTGTTGGGGCTTCCCAAGTGGCTCACTGTTGAAGAACCCGCCTGCCAATGCAAGATGCCCAAGTTGGAAAGATCCCCTGGAGAAGGAAATGGCAACCCACTCCAATATTCTTGTCTGTGAAATCCTATGGACAGAAGAGCCTGGTGGGCTACAGTCCGTGGGGTCACAAAAAATTGGACATGATGTAGCAGCTGAAAAACAACAATAATACAAATATTGTATGTCACTTTAAACTTTGAGTAAAAATTTACATATTTTTAAAAAACTATGTTAAAATTTTTCTCAGATTAATCCAAATTTTAAAAGATTGAGATGGCAGTATTGTACATGCAAAAGAAGTCCATGGACTAAAAGAAACCCTGATTCAAATCTCACCTCTGACAAAGTTATAATTCTCTGTTCTCAGCTTCAACATGGAGGAAAATTAGAAGCTAACAGTTCTATTAGGATTCTTAGGACATTTGTTGCAGCAGTAATACAAATACAACATAAAAGCAGTATTTTATTTATTTCTATGTGCATGAAATAATTCAGATGATCTCAATATTGAATACAATGAGAATTACACCAGCAAAAATATGAACATAATAGGAAACTGTGTTCTTGTGATACAACGATATGTTAAATTATTTTTTTTCTGTCACACATACACAAAAAATCTCCATAGAAAGCATAATGATAGCATGCACATAGTAGGCAATTAATAAATATTTATAAATTATATTGTTAAAATAATTAAGCTGAGGGAAGCCCGCTGTAGAGGGCAAGATGGGTTGGGAAGCATCCAGTTTACATTGACAGAGATAGCTGGAGATAGAGTATTAGTTTGTGAAATTAGCATATGCATAGGAAAACTAGAGTTTTAATTGGGATTGTACAGAAATGAAAGGACAAAGGCAGAGCAGAATGCTCCAACTGGAAAGAAAGATATAAAAATATTATCTAATCAATTTTTTTCAAAAAACCTCTTTTTTAAAAAACATGTAATTTATATGTGATGATAGATGTTCACTAAATTTACTTTTGTTACCATTCCATGACATCAAATGATTATGCTTTACATGTAATTACAGTGTTGCATGTCAATTATATCTCAATAACACTGGAATGAAACATAAAATGAAATAAATTTCAAAAATTAAAAAAAAAACACATAATTTAAAAGTTGGTTTACACTTAATATTTGAAAATTGACTTTCTTTCAAATTATATCAAGTCTGATAGCATTTTTCTCCAGAAAAGATAATCCTGCTAAAATGGTCATTGTTTCACTATATATATTTTATGATAACATTTTTCCACATTTATTCACCTTCACAGAAAACAAAAGTCAGCAAGATTTCATTACTAAAATTTAACAAGGAATTATAAACCTGAGAATGTAATAATCAGAATACATTTTCAAATAGTTTTACTAATTTTCTTTTCAAGTAATTAAAAAGTCTGCTCAAAATAATATCACACTGTGGAAATGTTTTTAGAAACTTTATTAGCCATGTCCATACCCCCTGCAATCTCAGAATCTGTATTATATCAAAAGGATAGATGTCCAGAACTTTAATTAGATCCTTTGAGGCAAACTTACATTTTGAGCAATGATAAATGGTTGCATGTACAATTTTGAAGGTGCACCACACAGACAACTTTTCTATGAGGAGAATAGGAGAATATCTAATTATATAAATTTATAGCAAAACTTTATAGAAGTTTTCCTTACACCAACTTAATGAGAGCCAAAGATGAGTAGTTCCATCGTACCTGTAGCTTGTAGTATATTCCTTATACTGATATTATTACATTGCTGCTATGCAATGTAACCAAGAAGTATGCATCAGTTGCCATCACACATACCTTGGCTCAGTCTTTTCCCTAAGCTGTAACCTCTGAGACATAGTTATTTGAAAAAAGTTATAGATCTGGCATTGTTCCCTAGAGTAGATGGATGACAGACATTTTAATAACTATTTTTTAAATGATTTATAAGGTAAGTTGAAGAATTTCTATTTTAACATCTATTTAGACAATTTTTAAATTACTTCACCTTATCGTCCTTTGCTATACCTCGTCCTACCCCATCCCAGAGAAGTAGCCCTCAGCATCTTGCAACAGGCTGATGATGTCAGGACGAATGCATTCTTCATGGTTCTGCTGTCGCGAACTCACAGACTGGAAGGGTGGTCCGAAAACCTTGTTCTTGGTTAACAATGTTGCTCTATAAAGATCAGTCAAGGTGTTTCATTACTAAAAACATATTGCTATACTCTTTTGATAGTAGAAAATTAAGTTGACTGGAAAAATTTAAGTACCTCTCTGACACATTTTCCTTAAACTTTTGGAATATGTCAATCGTTATCTTTTAGCAAGAGCTAGCTGATAATTTAATGAATGAATAAACAGCAAGAATCTATTAATGTTACCATTCCTGGACTGTGGTTTGTGTTAATAAATATATGTCAAATCAATGAATAGGAAAATTTTAAAATAATCATGTTTCAGTTCAGTTCAGTTGCTCAGTCATGTCCGATTCTTTGCAAACCCATGAATCGCAGCATGCCAGGCCTCCCTGTCCATCACCAACACCTGGCTTTCACTCAGACTCATGTCCATCGAGTCAGTGATGCCATCCAGCCATCTCATCCTTGGTCGTTCCCTTCTCCTCCTGCCTCCAATCCCTCCCAGCATCAGAGTCTTTTCCAATGAGTCAACTCTTCGCATGAGGTGGCCAAAGTACTGCAGTTTCAGCTTTAGCATCATTCCCTCCAAAGAAATCCCAGGGCTGATCTCCTTCAGAATGGACTGGTTGGATCTCCTTGCAGTCCAAGGCACTCTCAAGAGTCTTCTCCAACACCACAGTTCAAGAGCATCAATTTTTCGGCGCTCAGCTTTCTTCACAGTCCAACTCTTACATCCATACATGACCATTGGAAAAACCATAGCCTTGAGTAGACGGACCTTTGCTGGCAAAGTAATGTCTCTGCTTTTCAACATGCTATTAAGGTTAGTCATAACTTTTCTTCCAAGGAGTAAGCATCTTTTAATTTCATGGCTGCAGTCACCATCTGCAGTGATTTTGGAGCCCCCCAAAATAAAGTCTGACACTGTTTCCTCTGTTTCCCTATCTATTTCCCATGAAGTGATGGGACCAGATGCCATGATCTTTGTTTTCTGAATGCTGCACTATTTTTTTTTTAATTTTGCAATAAGCCCACATGCTTCTGGCACATTCCATAAATATTAATTCTATAAAAGAATTTGCTTAATAAATATATTCCTTGTCCTGTGTTCAGCACCAGGGGTTTGTCAGACCATAGCCTCATGAAGTTTAGAGTCTAGTGTACCACTTCTCAAAACTGAATATGCATATGAATCACTGGGTCATTATTAAAAAGTAGATTGATTGTATAAGGACAAGATCAAATACTCTACTTTTCTAACAGGATCCCAGGTGGTGTCAACAATGTTATATCATGGACCACACATTAAGTAGAAATGATCCATCATAAGAGACTGACACTAACCATATAACTAAACAAACAAAATAAGATTATAATTACGACAACATGCTACAGAAGAGACATGTAACGGGGAGTTTGTCCCGACAGGCTGAAACAGGGAAGTCATTCCTAAGGAAATAAGAAAAATGAGCTGCCACCTGAAAGATAGGAGAAGTTATCCCAGAAAAAGAAAAGGAAAGAGAATCCATGGAGAGAATAGAGAAACAGGGAAGAGTCAGCCTTTCCTGGCAACAGTATAATCACAAACACTCTCAAATACAGAGAATGGTGAAATCAGTCACTTTGTCACCTGAGAACTTCTCAGGGCATCATCTTGAGACTGATGGTTCAGTGTGGAATTACATAATGCTTTGCATGTCTAAACTTCAGTATATTTTGTGAATATTTGTCTTCTGAACTAAATATTGTGTCTATATTCTCAATTCACTTAACAGCACAGACTCTGTGCTGTGAAGTTGTTAAGAAACAGAGTATTGAGTAATAGGAGATGTGCGAATAGAGGAGGTTTAAATCTAGGTTTTTCAAGTGCTGACTTGATCACATTCTGAGCAAAAACAGAGCATAATTTCCCACATATGGTACAATAAGCTCTCTGTAACACTGAACTTCACACTCCTGTCTGCATGAAACTTTGTTTTCTAAAAACATCTTCACAAAAACAGAATATAGAAATATATTGCTATAAAATTAAAAATATATAATCAAATATCATAATGATATAAAAATACATGTAGTACATATAAAATTTAATTTCATACTATGTTATTTGGTCATAAGGTTTACTAATCTAAAATTTCCTAAAATTTCTTATACATTTGGTTGCATATTTTTGGTAGCAAAATTGCTTCAAACTCACAGAAAGGAATTAATAATATTAACACCACAAGTTTATTAAAGAAGAGCTTTTACTTTTATAGTTATGGGATATACCTCTTCTCTAAATCTAGTATGTTTTGATTTCTAACCAGGAAGGAATTTTATCAAGGATGTAGAGTCAAATAGATAGGTGCTCTTCTAACACTTTCCCCATGGAATCTCTTTAGTCTACTGAAATATGAGAGAAACATGTGATAGTAAAGGTATTTTGAAAGCTGAAATTTGCACATTTATTCCAACACGAGTTCAACATTTTTGCTCAAAGAAATGTTCCAGCCCTTTTTCTACTGTGGCCTTGTTGATCTAGTAGAAACTAGATTTGCTTGTCAAGAAAGGAGAGAATGAAGACAAAGTCTCAGAAAAATTAGAGAAAATGAGTGAGGGAACTGGTGGAGAGAAGCAGCTAAGAAGCCACAAAGAGAAGTGGAGACACAAAGAGGAGAAAAAAAGTCAAAGGAGGAAAAATTACAACTGGAGAAATCAAGTCCTCAAACCCACGGGCCAGGGTGGACTTGCCCATGGTAACATGTAGACAGACGTCAGTGGCTGACTCAGGAGAAGTTTAGTCCTTGCTTAATCTCGGGAAGGTAAGATGGCTCATTGGTCCAGTCAGTACAAGAAGAAAAGCTCTGTTTCACCCAAAACTCAAATCACAAACACCTTCTGTCTTCTTGGAAATGACACACATTCTTTTGTTCATATGGCATCAGTCAAAGTTAACTTCAAGGAAAGAAGAGAAATGTAGTCTAGCTTTGGGCTCAGGAAGAAGAAAGCATTCAGTTCAGTAGCTCAGTCATTTCTGATTCTTTGCGACCCCATGAGCTATAGATGGAGGTTTGTGACATTGTGCAGGAGACAGGGATCAAGACCATCCCCAAGAAAAAGAAATGCAAAAAATGGCTGTCTGAGGAGGCCTTACAAATAGCTGTGAAAGGAAGGAAGTGAAAAGCAAAGGAGAAACGGAAAGATATATCCATTTGAATGCAGAGTTCCAAAGAATAGCAAGGAGAAATAAGACAGTTTTATCTGAAAAAGAATATAGAGGAAAGAAATAGAGGAAAACAATAGAATGAGAAAGACCAGAGATCTCTTCAAGAAAATTAAATACCCAGGGAACATTCATGCAAAGATGGGCTCGATAAAGGACAGAAATAGTAGGGACCTAACAGAAGCAGAGGAAAGCATAGATTTTAGTAAATAGCTTGAGATTTTCACTATAGTTCCAGATTAAAGTAAAATTCAGAAGTCATAAACATGGCATTAGGGAGGGGTTTCAGGTGACACATGACAATGCTCCACAAATATTAGATAGATAACAGATGATAGATTATATTATAGATGATAGATACATAATAGATGATTGATAGGTAGATAGATAGATGATAGGCAGACAGATGATGGATGCATAGATACATATAGACATAGATAGACATGATGTATAAGCTATTCTCTAAAAATTTGGGGACCCTCTTTATGACCGCATAATCTATTCCACTTTATTCTATTGACTTTAAAGCTATTTAGACACAATTAGGGCTTCCCTAATAGCTCAGCTGATAAAGAATCTGCCTGCAATGCAGGAGACCTGGGTTCAATCCCTGGGTTGGGAAGATCCTCTGGAGAAGGGAAAGGCTACCCGCTCCAGTATTCTGGCCTGGAGAATCCCATGGACTGTATAGTCTATGGGGTTGCAAAGAGTCAGACACAGCTGAGCAACTTTCACTTTCAGACACAATTAAGAAGAGATATTTTGGATCTCCCATATAAGCAGCAAGTATCTACAGAGTGGAACTGACTTCCTTGACTTGATGCTACCCTCCTATATTGTTTCTTTCTCAGACTTTACATTTTCTTTCAAAGGTTTAGTAAAAATCAGTATGCACTAGCTTCTTTAATTGCAGAAGAAGAGCCAACTAAGATGATCTTATTTGATAACCCAAAAGATTTGGCTCCAGCCTTTGAATGATGGCGCCTGTATTCTCCCATTCACTCTGCAGGAATTGTGTAACAGAGGATTCTGATGTGCCTTTTGCTGCAGGGGGCGGTGTGTGTGTGGGGGTGTCACATTAAAGTCTCAGCTGACATACTGAGATACCTAAATGTCAGGAAGCACAGATGTGTCTGGAGCTTTTAAACCAAAGGCCAACAGTATATTCTGCCAATATCAAAAGTGTTGCTGACTGATTAAGGGACATGGCTTAGTCTCTTGTTTTATTGGTGAGGGGAGGATAAACTGGGAGAAGATGCTACAATTTCAAAAGTGGGCCTAGTGAACTTCTGAGAAATTTACTCCTTTGTGTAAAGGGGAGACTATGGGTCCTGCCCACCTGGAGCTGAGTGATGTCCAGAGGCTGGCAACAGCTCCTGCTGAAGGACTTCTCAAAGAAGAAGTGTTTGTGAGCACGTGTCAGAGTTTCAGGTCTAACTTATAATTAACAGAAATGCTCCTGAGAAAGTCAAAGCAAAGATTTCCTCTTGGCAGAGAAATATTATAGGAAAAAAAATGTTGGCTAGATACTCATTTTTAGACTTGATACACAAAACGATTTCTGATTAGGACTATTGGCATAGTCACAAAGCTGGCTAAAAATGAATGTCCTTTAAAGGGAGAGAGGTGTGTGAATCTCACTTCCCAGAGAGCACTCAATTCCAATCATATTACAGGCGGCTCAAGCATTTTGCCAGGAATGTGAGGCTTTCCAGGGAGGACTCTTAAACTCATCAAAAGCTGCTGCCTAAATGATTTTCTCTCAGACATGAGGGAATACCCTGATTTCCTGAAAGTCAAGCTAATATTTCTCTTTCAGGTCATCCACAGATACGAAACTAACACTTGGTCACACTGAGCCAAGTGACATTTCTCTTAGGATCCCACTAAGTAATCACACACATAAAAGGGAAAGCTATTTGGAAACTAAGTGAATGAAAAATCTTTAAAAGCTCCACAAATATTAATAAAAAGTTTAAGACATCTAAAGCATCTATATGTAAGTTATACCATCTGCCACAAACCCAATCTGTATCCCACTGTTCTTTCATAAACTAGTGAGTTTTGTATTGTCATGCCCATCTTCATGGCTATAATTTTAAAATGAAAGCTATTAGATCCCTGTTTGCTATCTGTTTGTATGTTTCTGTATGTCTGTGTGTATACATTATGGGTTACAATATTATGTGTGTCTTAAAACTTCAATCTAAGATTCATTGTGAGAATTTCTATTCTGCAAAATAAATTCTTAATAGGCCTTGTATGGTCAACCACTTTTCTTGCTGCACTTACACAAATAATTTGTTGTTGTTCAATCACTAAGTCATATCTGATTTTTGTGACCCCATGAACTGCAGCAGACCAGGCTTCCCTGTCCATCACTATCTCCCAGAGTTTGCTCAAATTCATGCCCATTGACTTGGTAATGCTACCTAAGCATCCCATCCTCTGCCACCCCTTTCTCCTTTTGTCTTCAATCTTTCCCAGCATCAGAGTCTTTTCCAGTGAGCCAGTTCTTTGCATCAGGTGACCAGAGTATTGCAGCTTCAGCTTCAGCATCAGTTCTTCCAGTGAATATTCAGAGTTGATTTCCTTTAGGATTGACAGGTTTGATCTCCTTGCAGTCCAAGGGACTCTCAAGAGTCTTCCTCAGCACGACTGCCTGTGCCCTGACATTCAGTGACATTCCCGGCCTCTACCCATTAGATACCAGTCGCACCTTCCAGTTGTAACAACATAAAACATCTCCAGACAGTTCTGGGGGGGTGGGGGGTGGGGATGTGTGTGTGCAAAATCACTTCTGTGACACTTGAAAGGGACAGATTTAGAGGTTTGTTATGAATGGCTTCTTGGGGGACAAGCATTGAAGTTGAAACCTGAGTGTTCTAGGCAGAGAGAACTACATGCAAACAGCCAGGAAGGCAAGATAGAGTGCACTCTATGATAAAGGTGCATGCTTTGTAACGGCAGGTGTTAAAGTATGAGAGGAGAAAGGGTGAAAGCTGGAGATGAGGCACCTGTAGGAATGCAGGAGCGAGGGCAGGAATGCCTGTGTAAGTCCCACTAGGAATTTAAACTCTATGCTAACGGTGGCAATGAATTACAGAAAGGACTTTTGACAGGGACAATAGTAACATAAGCAGATGTGTATTTCAGCTTCATCGTCCCAAATTCAGGGCTTTCAATGAATTGCATGCAACAAGACTATAGGTAGTGAAGGTTAACAAGGGAGTTAAGGAGGTAAATTAATATGAAATGGTGATGATTCAGGATGCATACTAGCACTGGGGAAGGAGAAACATCTGAGCAAAATTCTACAGTAGAATCGATAGAGCTTGAAGTATACTAATATGGTGTATGAGCGAAAGAATCAAGAAAACAAATCTTTGGGCAGTGGGTATATGATGGATGGTGCTATTTATTGAGGCTAAAGACAGTAGAGGTGTGTGTGGGGGTGTGTATGCTTTTGTGGGAATCCGTTGAGAACACTTTTAGACATGACATAACATAAAGATCTCAGAGAAATTCATACAGATTGGGCAGCAAAATATATGAAAAAGTGAAAGTGTTAGTCGCTCAGTTATGTCCAACTCTTTGCAACCCCATGGACTCCTCCACCCATGGGATTCTCCAGGCAAGAATACTGGAGTGGATTGCCATACCTTTCTCCAGGGGATCTTCTCGACCCAGGGATCAAACCTGGGTCTCCTGCATTGCAGGCATATATATATATTTTTTTTAACCATCTGAGCCAACAGGGAAGCCCAGTATATACATGTCTGGAAAAGAATTCAGGTTGAAAAAATTACATTTATTTTTCAGTTTTTAAATTAAAATCTTGGAATTTCAGCTTGTGGATCCAGGTCCTTCTAAAGGCAGGAGAGGGAAGAGATTTAAACCCACAGATTTTGCTGGGGAAAATGGTGTGAGAAGAGAAAAGAGAAAGGCAGTTACTGAGGCTGGAAGAGTCATCAGGCTGCCAAGCAAGTATGACCCAAGTGAAGAGGGGAGATAAAGTTGGATGAAAGGGAGCCAACTTTCTGTGGGTCTAAGAAAAATTCACGAACGTGAGCAGAGAGAGCTGGAGCCCAGATCAGCCGTTGGAGGGGTCCCAGGCTCCCAGATCCATGAGCTGCCTGTTTTGGGGCCACACCTGTTACTTTCTGGGAGCAAAGCTGTCAATGGACTGCAGATAACAGGAGTCGGGGCCTAGGTCAGTTCCTAAGGCTTCTGTAATGAAGCACCACAATCTTGCAGCCTTCAAATAACAGAGGTTTATTGTTTTATTGTTCTATACACCTGAGGTCCAAAATCAGTATCAACTGGGCCAAAATCAACATGTCTCCTAGACGTGCCCCCTCTAGAAGCTCCAGGGGGACAATCTATTCCTTGCCTTTTCCAGGTGTTGACATCTTGATTAGCCATGTCTAAACCTGAGAGAGAGAAGTCCCAGGAGGAGCACTCTAGGCTGCCACATGATTGAAGGACATTTCCTCAAAACTGGTGGGAATCCTGGAGCCACAGGTGACAATCACAGGACTGTGATGTCAGCCAGGGGCAGGTCTGTCTTAAATATACACGTAGCACATAGTCAGTGCTTGTGAGCTAACACAGTCATCCTTAAAACTGTTGTTAATAAATACATAGCCTCCCGATGAGAAAATACTTGTGGCCATATTGCTTTCTAATAAATAGAGTCCAAGCATTCCAGTCTGGCTTCATAGCTCTCTATTCCATGCCCCTACAACCCTTGGAAGTCTTATCTTCAATTTCTGACCTTTCGTGAAAATTATATTCCTTGCTATACTCACCACTTTTTAGTTTCTAGACGTTGGGTAATGCTATGAAGTTTTCTGAAATGTATTCTTTCCATCATTTGCTAAAATTATACTTCATCTGTAATTTCCAACCTGAACAACCATGGATTTTCTCTGATCTCCTCAGATGAAACGACCCTTGGTATTCCTAAACTCCTGGATGTATTCAGATTTCTATTTATATGTGAAATATAGCATTGCATTACAGTTTTTTATTTATGAATTTTGTGACATACTTCTAGATCATTGCAGGGGCTCAGTAAATATTGGTGATGTCAATTATCTAAAGAATGAATTTGGTTTCATTTCAGCTATCCAAAATAAGCCCTTTGTTGTTTAATTGTTCTTGAACTTTTTCACTGATCAATATTACAACCAAAAAAAGAAAAATGAAATTACATCACTTTAATTTTACAAAATTGTACTTTTAAAAGGTCTGTCATTCAAGGATTGCCACACAAAAGACACCTCTTTTCTTTCCAGTCAATAATACATGTGTTGGAAAGCAAGAGATACAAGGCAAAATTCATGTTACTTTTGGCATAATTTTTATTCAAGGATGGAATTTCCATTCTCTTACAACATTCTTTCCATTCTCTTCAAATTCTGAGCCATGCATAATAGAAGTATTTTTAAATGAAGCTCTATGGTTTCCTTTTAAATTAAATCTATGACATTTTTTTAAATTGTGCTACTCATAGTATTATGTCAACATCAAAAAGCTGTAAATACCCTTTGAACCTAGAAGAAAAGAATATACCACATATCTTTCCAGCACAGAGGTCTGTATTGGACAAGAATAACAATTTTACTTCAAAATGAAGGGATACAAAGAACAATTTTTAAAGTACAAATGTTTCTAGCTTAAAGACAAAAATTCTTATAAAGAATTAAAATAATCTAAAGTCCAAAATTCCTTCATAATAAGTCTCCTTGGCAAAGAGAGGCTTTATTTTTTTCTTTTTTTTATCAACAAAAAGCATACAATTAAAAAAATCTACATGATTCCAACTTTTAATCTGACACAGTAATTCTCATCCTAAACTACCTCCTAAATAACTCTTCTTGTTTAGACTGAGAAGAAAATTATCTTCCAGCAGATTCTCTGATTTTCACAATTCTCAGCTTTGAGAACACAGATGAGTCTCATCACAAGCTGGTTTTAAATGAGGGTTATTGTGTTAATTGTGAGGGCTTGTGTTATTGTAAGGGTTATTGTATTGCTGTCTCCCCATCAGTGTGGTAGCATTTCTATCAGTATTTTTATCCTTGTGAACTGGCTCTAATTCTCTGGTCTTCAACCATAGATGTTGAAAGCAAACTCTGACCTTGAACACCCAACCCTTCAAAGACCTAAGGGCAGATCTGAGTAACTACTGTCTGGCTGTTTGAAACTTGAAACAAACAAACAAAACAACTTGCAATTTTTCCCAGAATCAGGGATTTTTTCCTCATGCATCAGATTTTCAGGTCTCTATTGAGATACAGGGAAGCTTTGCCACTTCTCCTCTCCCCAAACACTGGACTGTCCCACTATCAAGGAGGCTTCACTTTCCATCCTTGAGAGAGTAAGATCTTGTGGTTGCCACTTCAGAGTGTGAGATGGCTGAGTTTTAAGGGTGGGTACCTTAGAAATGTGTAGCTTCCCTGGTGGCTCAGTGGTAAAGAATCTGCCTGCAATGCAAGAGACTCTGGTTCAATCCCCAGTTGGGAAGATCCCCTGGAGGAGGAAATGGCAACCCACTTCCGTTTTCTTGCCTGGGAAATCCCATGGACAGATGAGCGTGGTGGCCTATATGGTCCAAGGGGTGGCAGTCAGACACAACTTAACAACTAAACAACATTGTGTTAATGACTATTATGGGTTGAATCTTGTACCCCAAATTCGTATGTTGAAGTCTTCATCCCTCAAACCTTAAAATGTGACCTCATTTGTAAGTAGGGTAGTTGTGGATGTAATTAGTTAGGTTAAGATGAGATGGTGCTGGGGTAGAATGAGCCCCTAAGACAAAATGACCAATGTCCTTTAAAAAAAGGGAAATGTGGACACAGACACACACGGGGAAAAAACTATATGAAGATTGCCATTATGATGCCATACACCAAGAATAATGGCCATCCAGAAGCTAGGAGCATGGAACATCCTTCCCTAAGCCTTTGGAGTAGCAGGGCCCTACCCACACTCCAGGTTGGCATGTCTAGCCACCAAATTGTGAGACAATAAATTTCAGCTGTTCAAGCCACTCAGTTTGCTGGCTTTGTACAGCAGCCCAAGGAAATGAATGTGACCTAATGTGAACTTCTTATTTAAAGTAGTTTTGCAGCATGAATATAGTCTCAGAAATACACCAAATTATAAGCAAAATTCCTCTAAAACTGTTAAAGATCCTGAATAGAAACAAGGTCAAATCAGGCTCTGGGCAAGTTCAGTATCACTATCAATTCAGTTGCTCAGTTGTGTCCAACTCTTGCAACCCCATGAACTGTAGCACGCCAGGCCTCCCTGTCTATCACCAACTCCCGGAGTCCACACAAACCCATGTCCATTGAGTCGGCGATGCCATCCAACCATCTCATCCTCTGTTGTCCCCTTCTCCTCCTGCCCTCAATCTTTCCCAGCATCGGGGTATTTTCCAATGAGTCAGCTCTTCACATCAGGTGGCCAAAGTGTTGGAGTTTCAGCTTCAACATCAGTCCTTCCAATGAACACCCAAAACCGATCTCCTTTAGGATGGACTGGTTGGATCTCCTTGCAGTCCAAGGGACTCTCAAGAGTCTTCTTCAACACTACAGTTCAAAAGCATCAATTCTTAGGCACTCAGCTTTCTTTATAGTCCAACTCATACATCCATACATGACCACTGAAAAACCATAGCCTTCACTAGATGGACTTTTGTTGATGAAGTAATGTCTCTGATTTTTAATATGCTATCTAGGTTGGTCATAACTTTCCTTCCAAGGAGTAAGTGTCTTAATTTCAGGACTATAATCACCATCTGCAGTGATTTTGGATCTCAGAAAAATAGTCAGCCACTGTTTCCACATCTATTTGCCATGAAGTGATGGGACTGGATGCCATGATCTTAGTTTTCTGAATGTTGAGCTTTAATAAGTCAGAGTCCAGAGCAAGGAGGTTTTGCTGTACTAGCAAAAACATTAGGACAATTCAGAAAGTGTGCCATTGAAATGCTAGCGTTTCTCACCTTCTCTGAAGAAAATCTTACCAGTAACCAGGGCAGCTCTGAGTACTGACATTGGTCAACTGATAACTGAGTAGTCTTAGTCTCAGGCTGGCTGCATCATACAGACCCACCCAATAAAAGTGCAATCTACATGCATGAACTGACTCATGGTAACAGCTCACTTGTGATCTGCCATCGTCTAGTCTAAAAAGCAGCTAATATCATGTGCTTGTCAGTGTTTGTCTGTCCCCAACTGGATCACTTTTATATTCACAGGGAGGAGCACTGGGACTTCTCTTTTTTGTTTTTATCAAGAAAAATATTTCTTCAATGTTGCTAACATCGAAGTCTAACATCTCAACATTCCAGGCATATTGACAGCTAACATAGGAAGGGGGAGGGGGAGAAAACTATAAAGCAACCTATTAAAACACCATAAAGCAAACACACACACACACACACACACACACACACACTTATACACTAACTCAGTAGTCATGGAGGATGTGGAAGGCAGAGGGTAAGGAAAAGGTACACTCATAATGACTCCTTATGTTTTTAGATCAAGACCATTTCAGTTACTATAAAGGTTCTTGTTAGCACCACTGAGTACCCTGACGAGTGCTCTTTTACCTTCAGTTCTTACAAAACCAGAAATGTAGTTCTTACTATTTATTGTTCTTTCTATTTTTGTGCATTTTTATTACAACAATCATTATAACACAGTTTCAAAATGTCTAACACAAGTGTAATTAGTGTCAAAAGGAAAGAAAAGTAACTAAGACAGAAAATATCTGAAGAAATAATGCATGAAAATGTCTAAAATTTGTTGAAAGACATACATTCATAGATTTAAGAATTGCAGTAGCCTCCAAGAAGACTGTATATCAAGAAAGCTGTGCTGACACGTATCATAGAAGAACTCATGAAAACCAAAGATGCAAATGTATTCTTTTTAATAGCTGAGTAATACTCCACTGTGTATATGTACCACAGCTTTCTTATCCATTCATCTGCTGATGGACATCTATGTTGCTTCCATGTCCTGGCTATTATAAACAGTGCCGCAATGAACATTGGGGTACACGTGTCTCTTTCAATTCTGGTTTCCTTGGTGTGTATGCCCAGCAGTGGGATCGCTGGATCATAAGGCAGTTCTATTTGCAATTTTTTAAGGAATCTCCACACTGTTCTCCATAGTGGCTGTACTAATTTGCATTCCCACCAACAGTGTAAGAGGGTTCCCTTTTCTCCACACCCTCTCCAGCATTTATTGCTTGTTGACTTTTGGATCGCAGCCATTCTGACTGGTGTGAAATGGTACCTCATTGTGGTTTTGATTTGCATTTCTCTGATAATGAGTGATGTTGAGCATCTTTTCATGTGTTTGTTAGCCATNAAAAAAAAAAAAAAAAACAAAAACCAAAGATGCAGAATATCTCGAGAGCAGTCAATATAGTACAAACAAGTACAAATATATATGCCATATATAAAGTACTGTATAAAGTACTGAAACAAAAGCAAGCTGACCCTTCTCTGTATCAGCTGCAGCCACAGATTTCCTCATCTGAGTTTGATTATATAGAAATATACTGATAGAAACAGAATGTACATATGCCCAACCCATATGTTTTAAGGATATTCAGAGACTCTTGTTTCCCTGGAATATTCTGCAAATGTGTGTCACAGCCCCCAGATGTTAATGATTGTTCTCTTTGGAAAGCTTGGAAAAGAATGCATTTTGAATGTACAGCATGAACTCTATTAGACAATATTATAGCATCTCATTTCTCTGTTAACCTTCACCATGTCCCTTTGGATTAGAATATCATTAGATGTAGTTTTAGAGAAAGGGAAGAGTGCATGAGATTCTAAAATAGAAGAATTACAGTGGTGAATCCCGAAATACCAGGAGAAAGATGTGAAGCCCAGATACTGGAGGGTCCTAGTGGAGAAGATTTCAAAAGAAATAGGTGGCAAAGATGAAATCTGCCTATTCACATTATAAGTAGGGCTCGCTGCAGTGATATATTCTTTTTCCATACATTTGCAAAAGCAAGTGAAGTACTGCTGAGAAAGAAAGACTGAGAGACAGAGAGAGAGACAATGAGAGAGAGACCTCATCCATTTCTAGGTTGGCTGGAGGTAAATGGATTCAAATCTGAACAGACTGGGAGTAGAAGTGAACACAGTCTCATAGTGAGACTCAAATTTGTGCTAAAAGAGAAGGAACTGCAGGATCTGCTCCCTACAGTCACGTTTGGCCGACTTGAAAATAGCAAAGGTTACAGCAAAGTTAAATGTGTGGTTTTAACAGAGCTATTACAACTTGGGGGAAACTTCTATTAAGACATAAATGATAGTAAATATGGTTATAAACTGTAAAAAATAACTGTATTGTATTCACAGGCTCTTTCAATGCATTTCCTCCCATCTTCATATAGCTTTATTTTCGTTTAGCTGTTCAAATGAGAACAGAAAACCAATTAAGCTTTTTTGCGTGTTTGTTTAAAGTAGATAACTTTTTCAAAGTGCTAACAGCTGCAGTGGATGTAAATAACGAACGCTGGTCCCAAGCACTGCCAGTTTGAACCTCATACTTAAAGACACAGGAGAAGATTCTCTTTCTTTCATGGGTGGCTTTTGCTGGATGAAACATAAGGAACATTATATCAAATAGTCACTAAAACATGCACGTCTCCACAGTCGCATATGTTTCTGTAATTTTCACCATCTAGGCCACTTGTAAATGGAAGCATTTCCATGCTGATTGTCCAAAGATAAAATGTAAATTACCCAAATAAAATTGAGCATGGTAGAGAAAGTGCTGAAGTTCTAAGGAACTTTTTAAAAGCACACCTGGCCTTTACTAAAATATAAAAAATCAAATTTCTCTAAGATTTTTTTAAATTAATATGTAAAACATCAGCCAAGAACAGATAAATATTTCAATTTACTAAAACAGATGAACCCCGGAGAGATAATATTTTATAGCTGAGAATCTTTGTTTATAATAAAATAAATGCACTAGAAGCCTAACTAGCTTTTTGAGATACGAATTCTTTAAAGACTGGACCATCTCTGCCTGGACATTGGGATAAACTGACATCTTGAAAATCAGGAAGAATATCTAGTCAATAGGACATTCAAAGTTAATGAGATGCTTCTGGGCTATCATTGGATAGAGTGGTTAAGAATTTAAAAAAAGACACAGCTAGACAACTGTCCGCCCAATTCAGTTAAGTTCAGTCACTCAGTCATGTCCGACTCTTTGTGACCGCATGAATCGCAGCATGCCAGGCCTCCTTGACCATCACCAACTCCCGGAGTTCACCCAGACTCACATCCATTGAGTCAGTGACACCATCCAGCCACCTCATCCTCGGTCGTCCCCTTCTCCTCCTGCCCCCAATCCCTCCCAGCATCAGGGTCTTTTCCAATGAGCAACTCTTCGCATAAGGTGGCCAAAATACTGAGTTTTCAGCTTTAGCATCATTCCTTCCAAAGAAATCTCAGGGCTGATCTCCTTCAGAATGGACTGGTTGGATCTCCTTGCAGTCCAAGGGACTCTCAAGAAGTTTTCTCCAACACCACAGTTCAAAACCATCAATTCTTCAGCGTTCAATTTTCTTCACAGTCCAACTTTCACATCCATACATGACCACTGGAAAAACAATAGCCTTGACTATACAGACCTTTGTTGGCAAAGTAATGTCTGCTTTAGAAAATGTTATCTAGGTTGGTCATAACTTTCCTTCCAAGGAGTAAGCGTCTTTTAATTTCATGGCTGCAATCACCATCTGCAGTGATTTTGAAGCCCAAAAATATAAAGTCTGACACTGTTTCCACTGTTTCCCCATGTATTTCCCATGAGGTGATGGAACCAGATGCCATGATCTTCGTTTTCTGAATGTTGAGTTTTAAGCCAACTTTTTCACTCTCCTCTTTCACTTTCATCAAGAGGCTTTTGAGTTCCTCCTCACTTTCTGCCATAAGGGTGGTGTCATCTGCATATCTGAGGTTATTGATATTTCTCCTGGAAATCTTGATTCCAGCTTGTGCTTCTTCCAGCCCAGCATTTTTTATGATGTACTCTTCACATAAGTTAAATAAGCAGGGTGACAATATACAGCCTTGACGTACTCCTTCCCCTATTGGAACCAGTCTATTGTTCCATGTCCAGTTCTAACTGTTGCCTCCTGACCTGCATATAGGTTTCTCAAGAGACAGGTCAAGTAGTCTGGTATTCCCATCTCTTTCAGAATTTCCCACAGTTTATTGTGATCCACACAATCAAAGGCTTTGGCATTGTCAATAAAGCAGAAATAGATGTTTTTCTGGAACTCTCTTGCTTTTTCGATGATCCAGCAGATGTTGGCAATTTGATCTCTGCATGATGGTATGATCACTCACCTAGAGCCAGACATCCTGGAATGTGAAGTCAAGTGGGCCTTAGAAAGCATCACATGAACAAAGCTAGTGGAGGTGATGGAATTCCAGTTGAGCTATTTCAAATCCTGAAAGATGATGCTGTGAAGGTGCTGCATTCAGTATGCCAGCAAATTTGGAAAACTCAGCAGTGGCCACAGGACTGGAAAAGGTCAGTTTTCATTCCAATCTCAAAGAAAGGCAATGCCAAAGAATGCTCAAACTACCACACAATTGCACTCACCTCACACGCTAGTAAAGTAATGCTCAAAATTCTCCAAGCCAGGCTTCAGCAATACGTGAACTGTCTGTCCCCTGCTGAATTATAAATAAGGAATCTCCTGCTGATGAATTCAGTGATACTAAACACGGTTACTACATTTGAATCTGTAATTTTATTAGAATAATAATATGTCAAGATAATCTGCTTCACTTCAATGTCTCACCTCAATAATTTTTTTTTCACAGAAACTAGTCAGAGAGAGACTTTTTAAGACAATATAAAGATATTTAAAATTGTGATTACCAAGGAGCCAAACTTTTATACAAATTTATGAAGTAGGAAAATGTGAACTTTAGCTTTTCCAGTCCATTTGGTTTATTTCTTTATCTCATTTTTTATTCACTGCATTCAGAGTGTCAAATATATGTGTGTGTGTGTGTGTGTGTGTGTGTGTGTGTGCGTGTGTGAGTATAAACTCACCCTAAGGGTAAAATGCTTCATATTTTGGTTCTCACAGTATGAAATACTCAGAAAGGATCACAACTATGAACAAAGTGAATAAATATTTGTGGATCATCCAATTTAAGCCTTAGCAGATGAGAAAGTTGATAGAGACCACCTTCCTAAATATCCCCTCTTTGTCACATCACACCAGTTTCTTATAAGGAAAGGAATCCTATCCATGGTGCTTATGAAAAAGTTTTCAACTATCTTCATTAAGATGATCTGAGCAAATTCCCTGGAACTGGTCATTCATTCATTGATTGAACCACTAAAAGAGCTTCAGTTAGATGCTAGGCCCTGTGTTGGACACACCACAGACAAAGGTGAATAACAAATACTTTCCTTGACAGACCTCATGGTCTAAAGAGAAACAGATACTGGCCTGACATTACAAGTGTATTTGCAAATATAGACATGTATAGAGGCTGCTGGAAGAATACATTTTCAGTATGGAAAAATTGCTACTCCCTCTAGTTTCTTTAAAATTAAAGAACAAGGACAGGTTATAACCTTCAAGACATAGAATTATTATTATTCTTTATAGATATTCTGTCTTTTCTCTGCCAGAAATGTTGAGAGTCTTTTTTTTTTTCCTCAAGTTCCACAGGTTCACAGTGTTTTACGTAGGCCTGTATTTATATTCATACTTATTCAGGATTACTGAATTTGAAACTTTGCATCTTTTATCAGTCTAGTGATATTTTCAGATTATTCTGATGATTCTTCTACCCAAACCTCAGGCCTACATTTTATTTTCTCCATACTCTCCTTATAGAACTTCTCTAAGATGTTTGTTTGAAATTTTTATTATTCAACATTCTCAAACTCCCTTTGAAATGATTTTTGTGTATGTCTATCCATGTAGGCTAAATTCTGAGTTCTCATCATAATCTATTCATTTTATTAATTCTCTTCTCAGCTGTGTCTAATCCAATTAGCCTGCCCATTCCAACACTGTATTTCTCCCAACTCCCCTATCTCTAGATGATATATTCTTGAACTACTTTTAGAGACAACCTGGCTCAAGAAAAAGAAACTCAGTTGGCTTCTATTCAGACTGAGATTTATTTGTCGGGAACCAGAGGAAATCACGAAAGTCACAGACCGGAAGTGCTCTCATGTTTCAGGGGAAACTGGATACATACACTGGAAGGTCAGCAATCTCTCATCCAGGTGTGCATTTTACTCCTTCAATAAGCTCCAGTTTCTCTACTTTAATATTAGAGAAGTCAGTGTTCTTTTAAGGGCAGAGGTTGCATCAGATTTATTTCTCATCTTAATCCTCAGAGCAGAGTTATAAAAATTACTTATCAATGCTTTCAGTTCTGTTCAGATCAGTTGTTCAGTCATGTCCGCTGTTTGTGACCCCATGGACTGCAGCACGCCAGACCTCCCTGTCCATCATCAACTCCCGAAGTTTACTCAAACTCATGTCCATTCAGACAGTGATGCCATCCAACCACATCATCTTCTGTCGCCCCCTCCCCTCCTGCCCCCAATCCCTCCCAGCATCAGGGTCTTTTCAAATGAGTCAGCTCTTCATATCAGGTGGCCAAAGTACTGGAGTTTCAGCTTCAACATTAGTCTTTACAATGAACATTCAGGACTGATTTCCTTTAGGATGGACTGGTTGGATCTCTTTGCAGTCCAAGGGACTCTCAAGAGTCTTCTCCTACACCACACTTCAAAAGCATCAATTCTTTGGCACTCAGCCTTCTTCACAGTCCAACTCTCACATCCATACATGACTAGTGGAAAAACCATAACTTACTAGACAGACCTTTGTTGACAAAGTGATGTCTCTGCTTCTTAATATGCTGTCTAGGTTGCTCATAACTTTTCTTCCAAGGAGCAAGTGGCTTTTAATTTCATGGCTGCAGTCACCATCTGCAGTGATTTTGGAGCCCAAAAATATAAAGTCTGACACTGTTTCCACTGTTTCCCCATGTATTTCCCATGAAGTGATGGAACCAGATGCCATGATCTTCGTTTTCTGAATGTTGAGTTTTAAGCCAACTTTTTCACTCTCCTCTTTCACTTTCAACAAGAGGCTTTTGAGTTCCTCCTCACTTTCTGCCATAAGGGTGGTGTCATCTGCATATCTGAGGTTATTGATATTTCTCCTGGAAATCTTGATTCCAGCTTGTGCTTCTTCCAGCCCAGCATTTCTTATGATGTACTCTTCATATAAGTTAAATAAGCAGGGTGACAATATACAGCCTTGACGTACTCCTTTTCCTATATGGAACCAGTCTGTTATTCCATGTCCAGTTCTAACTGTTGCTTCCTGACCTGCATATAGGTTTCTCCAGAGGCAGGTCAGGTGGTCTGGTATTCTCATCTCTTTCAGAATTTTCCATAGTTGATTGTGATCCACCAGTCAAAGGCTTTGACATATTCAATAGAATAGAAATAGATGTTTTTTTGGAACTCTCTTGCTTTTTTGATGATCCAACGAATGTTGGCAACTTGATTTCTGGTTCCTCTTCCTTTTCTAAGACCAGCTTGAACATCTGGAAGTTCATGGTTCATGTACTGTTGAAGCCTGGCTTGGAGAATTTTGAGCATTACTTTGCTACTGTGTGAGACAAGTGCAATTGGGTGGTAGTTTGAGCATTCTTTGTCATTTCCTTTCTTTGGGATTGGAATGAAAACTGACCTTTTCCAGTCCTGTGGCCACTGCTGAGTTTTCCAAATTTGCTGGCATACTGAGTGCAGCACTTTCATAGCATCATCCTTTAGGATTTGAAATAGCTCAACTGGAATTCCATCACTTCCACTAACTTTGTTCATAGTGATGCTTCCTAAGGCCCACTTGGCTTCACATTTCAGGATGTCTGGCTCTAGGTGAGTGATCATGATTATCTGGGTCATGAAGATCTTTTTTGTAGACCACCCTACATGTGCCCCTTTATGTCTTTCCGTTTGAATCAGAATATGGTTGGATTAACTGATGGGAGATGTAGCATGCCCTAAGTGTGGGGCTAGGTACATGGTGTCAGAGTAGTAGCAGGCTCAAAAAATTGGCATTTATTTATTCTACTCAGCTATTTGTGCTGACCATAATTGTTCTCTGACTTGCCCCTTGCCTGAGTTCTAATCAATCACATTTAATACAGGTTTAATTATTAATGTCACCATTATGACAATTAGAATAGCCTCACAGTCCCTCCTTCATGGACAAACCCAGGTGACCCACAACCTGGAGCCAGAAGTGACATCAATTAATCCAACCATACTCTCTCTCCCAAGAATTGGGTATTGATAGTTAGAAACTCAAGTTAATAAGCTACTGATGCAGGACAATAGTTTATAAAGACGTTTAACACTGATATTTACAAATGAGCCTGGTTCAAACTGAAAGGCATGAAGGGACACATGTAGGGTGAGATGAAATAACACTTGGAGAAGCAGAGATGTGGGAAATTTTTCAAGAGATGGGAATACCAGACCACCTGACCTGCTTCTTGAGAAATCTGTATGCAGGTCAAGAAGCAACAGTTAGAATTGGACATGGAACAACAGATTGGTTCTAAATTGGGAAGGGAGTATGTCAAGGCCGTATATTCTCACCGTGCTTATTTAACTTATATGCAGAGCACATCATGAGCAACACTGGATTGGAAGAATTACAAGCTGGAAACAAGATTCCCGGGAGAAATATCAATAACCTCAGATATGTGGATGACTCCACCCTTATGGCAGAGAGCAAAGAAGAACTAAAGAGTCTCTTGATGAAAGTGAAAGAAGAGAGTGAAAAAGTTGGCTTAAAACTCAACATTCAGAAAACGAGGATCATGGCATCTGGTCCCATCACTTCATGGCAAATAGACAGGGAAACTGGAAACAGTGACATAATTTATTTTTTTCAGGCTCTAAAATCACTGCAGATGGTGGCTGCAAGCCATGAAATTAAAAGCTGTTTACTCCTTGGAAGGAAAGTTATGACCAACAAACACAGCATATTAAAAAGCAGAGATGTTACTTTACCAACAAAGGTCCATCTAGTCAAAGCTATGGTTTTTCCAATAGTCATGTGTGAATGTGAGAGTTGGACTATAAAGAAAGCTGAGCACTGAAGAATGATGCTTTTGAACTGTGGTGTTGGAGAAGATTCTTGAGAGTCCCTTGGACTGCAAGGAGATCCAACCAGTCCATCTTAAAGGAAATCAATCCTGAATATTCATTGCAAAGACTGATGCTGAAGTTGACTCCAATACTTTGGCCACCTGATGAGTAGAGCTGATTCACTGGAAAAGACCCTGATGCTGGGAAAGATCGAGAGCGGGAGGAGAAGGGGACAACAGAGGATGAGATGGTTGGATGGCATCACTGACTCAATAGACATGCGTTTGAGTGAACTCCGGGAGTTGGTGTTGGACAGGGAGGCCTGGAGTGCTGCAGTCCATGGGGTCACAAAGGTCGGACATGACTGGGCAACTGAACTAAACTGAACTGAAGCAGAGATGAGGCCGGGAGAACAAGAGAGCAAACCTGTCTCATGGCTTCAGCAAATCCTGGTTCTAGTTCCTCTCCAAGCATGACTGTGCTTCCTGTCTTTGAGTTCTTTAAGATCTCCTGATTTCTTATAACAGATATCCTTTCTCAAAATGGGTTGGTTATAGTCATTTTATTGTAATCATCCCTAAGACCAATCCCAGCAATATCTATCTCAGAATTTGGGAAGGTGGAGGAAACCACGCATTGCAATGGAATACTATAAGCAGTTATTTGGAAGTGCTTTATCTGAATTACTGGTTCTTAATTTTTGGCTCGTAAGTTTCATCACAAGCCTTTTCAACGCTATGAACATTTTATCCAAATAATTTCATGTTCACACAAAATTTTCCATACAAGTTTACTCATTGATAAACCACTAGAAAGCCATCCACAGCCTCTAAAAAAATATCTGGGTGAATTATGCTAATACCTACAATGAAATTGTATATATATATTTAAAATGCATGTTTTCAAACATGAAAAAAGAATTTCAAAAATACTTACAAAGCATTAAATGGCATTTAAATTAAAAACAGATCTTATCATCCAAATGAGAAATGTTAATATTTTACTAAAAGTCTCCTTTCATGAAATGTATTACTACAATGTTCTGGGCTCCATTGAAAATATTAGTTAACAGAAATTAAATTATGTGTCATACATTATTTAATTTTTTTGAAGATTTCACAAGGAAATACACATTTTCTCTTCTAGGCTTAAGAATGAAACATCAGGCAATCTATGTTAAGCATATAAAATCCCACATGCAAGCAGATCCCTTTGTTAGCTTAGATACAAAGTGAAAAGGCACAATATAATGTACTTTTCATTTAAACGAAGGGTCTATAGAACGGGCAGCTTTCCTTTTCTTCAATCCGAAGTCTTTTATGTACAGATGTTCTATCAAAGTGCCTTTCAAAAAAAGGGATATACATCGAGTATGTTACAGGAGCACCAAACAGCCTGTCTGCCCAAATATATCTCTCCTGATGATCTGTCATTTTATGGTCTGGGGTTCATTCTTTGTGAGCAGTCCCTCTGCAGGCATCTACTTTTAAAATGCCATTACTGTCGGTCTGGAAGTGGAGAGAAATGGTAGTTTCGCATAATTGTCTTCCAAAGTTATGTTCCGTTAAAAGGGATTTTTTTTTTTTTTTTTTTTTTGGTCCCATTAGAAGGCAACTTGTGGATATTCATTGACTGACAGCCAGTGCTGCCTCCCAGAGACAAAGAGGCAGAAAACTCCCCTAGGGTCACGAAGGAAAACGGCCTGAAATACAGAAGCAATCTGAGCAGGGCTTTTCTGCAGGGTGCGCTAAAACTGCAGAGATAAAGCCAGTGAAAGCAGGAAAGCAATGTCATGAAGCAACAGGGAAGAAGTGTGGAATGAGAGAAGGAACAATTGTAGTAAAAACTTCTTGTTCAGTTTAATGAGAATCAACAAGCGGCAGAACTGGTTGTGGCCGCGGGCGGGGGGGGGGGGGGCGGGAAGTAAAGCCATTAGAGTTTGGAAGAAAATTAATTTTAAAATTTGACACATATAAGGCTTCCTGGTAATTCTGAGACTGCATCACCAGAGCAGCCAGATCAAAAGATAAAAGCAGACACTAAAAAATCTCACTGTGGGTGACACGCTGGATATAAAAAGAAAAATAAGTGAGAGTTCTTGACTGAGGACCTTGATAATATTCTGTGGGTTGAATATTTAACTATTTGTAAATTGGGGAAAGATGCCCTTTAACTCACAGGTGACTGTGGAATATGTGAGTTAATAGATGGAATGTACCTACAGAATGTGTGCCCAGCACATCTCACATGATCAATAAATAACTACATATGCTTTTAGTTTTAGAATGGTATTTCATCACCTCTTATAAACATTATTTTAAAAAATGTGAAGTTTAAAAATACATTCTCTGTACCAAATAGTTTAATTTGTTTGATTAGCAAAAGAAAAAGCAAAAGAAAAATCAGCCACGATGGGTTGTGTGACTTTCTTATTTTAGTAATCAAAGCCAGAGGAGACATTTGCTCCTCCAATCAATGCTAAACTAACAACTCCATTGGCTGTTGACAAGCTGAACGACAGAGCAAAAGCCCTAATGTCATTTTCAAATCTTTCAGGACTTGTCCACGCAGACACTTCATTTCTGTGATGGCAGATGTCAGAAGAAATGGCCCAGGAAGTAAAATGGAAGAGATTCAATCACATGATTTTGGATGGAAAAATGACAGACGTGATCCAATCCAAGGTCATACTGTTGCAGAGAAAAAAACTTCAGGACCAGCGAGGTTAAATGATATGAACAAAGTCCCACAGCTATTCAGCATTGCAGAACCAACACTGCACCCACCATGTCTGAGGACTTAAAAACGGCTGAGTTCACGCAGGCACATCGGGCCACCTCCTCACCCTGGGTACACTAGGTTACACACAGTGCAATGCCACTGAGATATTTTTTCCTCCTGGGTAAAAGATTTCATAAACAAAAATTATATATATATATGAACCATTTCTCCACTCTTTTTGCCTAGAGATGAATTGAGAACCATCGGTTTCAAAGTCAGGGAACAAGAGCATCCTTAACTGCAATTTAATAGAAGGCTGAGCAGTACCCCTCCCTTCTTTGTTCTAGCTTCTCTTCAGAGTTCTTAAGTTCACCAGGCTTCCCGATGAAGCCATGTTGCCTCTTCTCCAACTGTATTAAGGCATCTCCCTTTGAAACAGTAAAATCCTGCACTTTATGAAAAGAAAAAAATAACAAAAGAACAAAATCAAGTATGGTGAATTTTTTTTTTTAAGTTCTTTGTCTGAGCTGACTCTTCATTCAAACTCAAAGAATTGGGTTTCAGTTCAGTTAGTTTCTGCAGCTGCCTCCAGCTCACAAAGCATTTGTTCCAACTGTATTTCCAGGCAGGGTACACTTTATTTCTGCTCAGCGAGAACATAATGAAAGATGTATATTTTATCCGTTCTCCTCCCTGATTTAAGATACTCTCCTTTAATTTCTATCTTATTGTGTTGACCTCCTCAACCTCACCGTGACTCCCAATGGAAACTCTTTCTGTCACTTCTCTTTGGAGCCAGCAAAGTAACCCATGGACACGCCTTATCAACCCCTCCCATTCTGGGTCACTTCCAATAGCAACACAGCCTTTTCAGACCCTCAGGAATGAACTCCTGTGTTGGGGGCTTTCCCATTTCTTCTCTAGCTTGCTCAGACCCAGCTCCACATCCTCCATCCATTCACAGAGCATAGAGCTCCAGAATTCCTTCCCATGTGAATGAAATTGCAAGAACACTGAGTATGTCTATTTTCTCACTGAAGTTGTAAGAAAAGTATCTCAATAATGACACTGGTTTACAAATATTTGGTATTCAAGAATAAATTATGATATATTCTGCCTTTAAAAGCTGTCATTTGGGAATATCTCTTTTCATTTATAAATTTACCACCGGTGCACCTATTTTGAATCTTTAAAATCTAAAATCCAAATAAGCAACATTGATGTTGATTTTGAAAATGTAATTCTGATTGCCAAGACTCGGAAAAGGAAACTTCCTAATTCTAGCAAATCAAATTATTTGTGACCAGATGTCATTTATAGGAGTTTACTGTATACTATTTATGTTTTTTTTAATTAATTTTTATTTTTTAGTTTGTTTTGCTTTACAATACTGCATTCGTTTTGCTATACATTGACATGAATCAGCCACGAATGTACATGAACTCCCAATCCCGACCCCCACTCATATTCTATTTTCTTAGCCTCAATTTTTTAGTTTCTTTAAGAGCAGGAGGAGAAGGGGATGACCAAGGATGAGATGGCTGGATGGCATCATGGACTCAATGGACGTGAGTCTGGGTGAACTCCAGGAGTTGGTGATGGACAGAGAGGCCTGGCGTGCTGCGATTCATGGGGTCGCAGAGAGTCGAACACGACTGAGCGACTGAACTGAACTGAACTGAATACGATTATTAAATAATTATTACAACATACATTTTAAATATTGGGTCACTTTGGGTATTAGTTATATGCCTATAATACTCATTTACCAGTGAACCATATTCAATTTTTTAAGTAAAGCCCTTCTTATTAAGACATGTTATTCTTTATTATTTTATTATTTTTACACAAGCTTGATTTATTTTGGACAAACCTGTCCATGCACACTCACATAAAGAATATCTTTTATCTTCAGAGTAGTATCTGAGCCTTCTTTGAGAAATAGGATATGATCTTACATAAACAAATTTCATCAGAATATTTTGGAGATAATTATATCAAGCCAATTAAAATTAGAGAAGCACCTATATATCCTATTCTACTATGGAAATTAGCATTATCACAATCATTTAGACACTTTAAAAACAATATTTAAAAATATAATTTCTTTTTTAAAATCACTGTAAAAATTGGTCTTCCAGAAGCTCATTGTTGAAGGTGGTGTACTTTGAAAACCACTCAGATGAAAGGGGGAGATAATCAGAAACTCTTAGTCTCAAAGTTCCCTTCCCATTGTAGATATGGATTTTAAAACTATTACTTTCTAAAAGCTGAATTTTATTGATATTTGAAATATCAGAGACAAACATATATTTATTGAAACATAAATGTACCACTGCACAAATTCTTTGTGGATTGTTATATATGGTTTATTTACAGAATTAGATGCATGGACCAGGGGAAAAAAAGTGGAAGTAGTGACAGATTTTATTTCCTTGGGCTCCAAAATCACTGTGGATGGTGACTGCAGCCATAAAATTAAAATATGCCTGCTCCTTGAAAGGAAAGCTATGACAAACCTAGACAGCATATTAAAAAGCAGAGACATCATTTTGTTGACAAAGGTCTGTCTAGTCAAAGCTATGGTTTTCCCGGTAGTAGTCATGCACCTATGTGAGAGTCGGACCATAAAAAAGGCTGAGCACAAAGGAATCAGTGCTTTTGAATTGTGGTGCTGGAGAAGACTCTTGAGAGTCCACTAAACTGCAAGGAGATCAGACCAGTCAATCCTAAAAGAAATCACCCCGAAGATTCATTGAAAGGACTGACGCTGAAGCTGAAGCCCCAATACTCTCACCACTGATACAAAGAGCTGACTCACTGGAAAAAGACCCTGAAGTTGGAAAAAATTGAAGGCAAGAGAAGAGGGCGACAGAGGATGAGATGATTGAATAGCATCATTGACTCAATGGACATGAGTTTGAGCAAACTCTGGGAGATATTGAAGGACAGGGAGGCCTGGTGTGCTGCAGTACAAGGGGTCACAAAGAGTCAGACACAACTTGGGGACTGAATGACAACAAGATGAAGGGACTAGAAGCAGCAGATCATTGGCCCAAGAATTCCTCATTAATTCTGTTAGATTAGTAATAGATGATGACGGGGTTTATACTAATTAGTCCTTAGCGTGTGTTTACACTCACTCAAAAGCATCTTTCATTAAAGATAATTGTAGCAGAAAAAAATCTTGCTCAAGTCATTCAAATCCATGTTCTTGAACTTGCCCCATTTATGTGCTGTATTAGCAAATTGCCAGTTTTATATACATTTAACTCTAGAAATAAAACAGACCAGAAGTAAAACCTCTGAATCAGAATAAATTGTTACCAAGTTCATCTTAGTAAATATAAGAATCACAAATGTCTTGTTAGCAAGGATTAATATTCTCTAATTTAGGTGGCACTCTTTAAACAAACAGTAACAGCAAGAAAAATCTACCAATTGCCACTACCGAGTTTAAAATCACATGACAATTAACATGTAGCAGAAATCATATAAAGAACATCTCAAATAAAAACAATGCAAAAGAACTTAGTTATTCACCAGATATTGCATACTGGTGTGTCAGTGTGATTTTTTTTTCAAGCTCAGTTAAGATATCATTTATAATTTTCTTAGAATTATATGTTTTCTCATTATAACTACATAATTGTACTAGAGAAGGCAATGGCAACCCACTCCAGTACTCTTGTCTGGAGAATCCCATGGACGGAGGAGCCTGGTAGGCTGCAGTCCATGGGGTCACTAGGAGTCGGACATGACTGGCGACTTCCCTTTCACTTTTCACTTTCATGCATTGGAGAAGGAAATGGCAACCCACTCCAGTGTTCTTGCCTGGAGAATCCCATGGACGGAGGAGCCTGGTAGGCTGCAGTCCATGGGGTCACTAGGAGTCGGACATGACTGAGCGACTTCCCTTTCACTTTTCACTTTCATGCATTGGAGAAGGAAATGGCAACCCACTCCAGTGTTCTTGCCTGGAGAATCCCATGGACGGAGGAGCCTGGTAGGCTGCAGTCCATGGGGTCACTAGGAGTCGGACATGACTGAGCGACTTCCCTTTCACTTTTCACTTTCATGCATTGGAGAAGGAAATGGCAACCCACTCCAGTGTTCTTGCCTGGAGAATCCCATGGACGGAGGAGCCTGGTAGGCTGCAGTCCATGGGGTCACTAGGAGTCGGACATGACTGAGCGACTTCCCTTTCACTTTTCACTTTCATGCATTGGAGAAGGAAATGGCAACCCACTCCAGTGTTCTTGCCTGGAGAATCCCATGGACGGAGGAGCCTGGTAGGCTGCAGTCCATGGGGTCACTAGGAGTCGGACATGACTGAGCGACTTCCCTTTCACTTTTCACTTTCATGCATTGGAGAAGGAAATGGCAACCCACTCCAGTGTTCTTGCCTGGAGAATCCCATGGACGGAGGAGCCTGGTAGGCTGCAGTCCATGGGGTCACTAGGAGTCGGACATGACTGAGCGACTTCCCTTTCACTTTTCACTTTCATGCATTGGAGAAGGAAATGGCAACCCACTCCAGTGTTCTTGCCTGGAGAATCCCAGGGACGGCGGGGGAGCCTGGTGGGCTGCCGTCTTTGGGGTCGCACAGAGTCGGACACGACTGAAGCGACTTAGCAGTAGCAGCAGCAGCAATTGTACTAGACAGAGTTCTCCAGAGAAACAGAACCAGCAGAACCAAAAATCAGTTCACTTAGTCAGGAAGGTCGAGAAGTCCCACACTCTGCCCTCTGCAAAATGGTTGCTGTTTTTGTTCAGTCACTAAGTCTGTCAGCTCCAAAATGGATAACCAGGGAAGTCTGACGACGTGAGAACCGGAGAGCTGATGCCCAAAGACAGGAGATGGACATCTCAATTCAAGCAGAGAGAGACCTCACCCCCTCCCATGCCTTTCTGCTCTAGTTCAGCCTTTTTGGGCTCAAGGAATCTGAATTAATGGGATCAGGGTAGGCTTACACAAGGCGCTTTTTTACAAGTGTTCCAAGTGATTACAATACTAAATTTTAGTATTAAGTTCCACAGGATTAACAAGTTTTATGTTTTTCTTAATTACACAATTTAAACGTGTGTATAACAAGTACAATAGAAGAGTTACAGTCTTTAGAGCTAACTTGAATCTTTTGAAATTTCTCAATAAATGTAAATTGCTTAAAAAATTTGATTGTCCTATATGTGAGAGAAAAACTTAAAATTTTTAAAAGTCAGAAGTACCTTGCATTCAAATTGTTCTGCAGGCACTGGTACATTCTCTTTATACTTCAAAGAACCTGAAACCATAAATGACAAGTGATGTAGCATGAATTATGCAAGAAAGAGATTGGGTAGTGCTATCAAACTGCTTAGGATTTAAAACAGACTTTTTTGATTTGGACTTCTGGCCAAGATGAAGTAGCCCCAATTCCTTCTAGGTCTTTAATCTTGCAAGTAAATAATAATAGATATGACAAAGCTCAGCCAACCTGTCTAACTTCTCTGTGTTTTTCAGATGGAATGATTACCCCATCATTCTGTCTTCTCACTCTGATTTCCCTCTGTTTCTTCTGCTCTGCTGTTGAGCCCATCTGCTGAACTCTTACTGTATAAGGCCTCAAAATTTCAAACTGTACTACAGAAAGATATATATCTTGTACAATAATGGAAAACTGTATGAGGAGAAAGTGAAAGCAAAGAGATCCTATCTATGGAGTGGGAAAGCTGAAATGATAAACAGTTAATTTCCTGGAACCATTTATACTTGGTAGATATTTTAGGTAAGAGACTTCAAAGGTGGGAGAGGGTCCAAAAACCTCAAGAATTTTATAAGATAACAGGAATATAAATGAAAGTGAAAGCATTAGTCACTCTTTGAGACCCCATGGACTAAATTTATGCCAAAAATAGTCTTTACTCCAATCAAAAACTTAACACAATAAATGAAAAATAAAAGATAATCTTTCCCCTCTAAGTTCTGTCTATGGCAGGAAAATGAGAGACATCAAATGGCACAAAGTAACAGAGTATTTAAGAGAGGCAGTTGTTAAAAGTGGATTTTGGAGTGGACTTGGTAAAGAATCTGCCTGCCAAGCATGAGACACAGGTTCCATCCCTTGGGAAAGGAAGATCTGGAGAAGGAAATGGCAACCCAGTCCAGTTTTATTGCCTGGGAAATTCCATGGAGAGAGGAGCCTGTTGAGCTACAGTTTATGGATTCCAAAGAGTAGGACATGACTTACTTAGCAACTAAACAATAACAAGAAATGGAGAGTGAATTAGATGCTCCGAAGAACACCTCATGCTTTGGGATCTGGGATAAGAGATTCCAGCACGGCTCAGTGTGCATGATACTCCAGTATAACAATGTATACAGAAATTCAAAATGAACAGACTGGAGAGTCAACAGTTATTTTCAAACCACAGTGCTGAATTTGCACAAACGCACATGGTTTTCCAGTGATCCAGGAAACCTGTTGCATGAATTGTTATAGCGATTAAAGCATTAGCAGGAATTATAGAGAAATTAACTCTCAAGTACTTAGACAGCTATGCTGCTACTTAATATTTACTATACCTGTTTCTGAAAGATTTCTCCCATCTGCCTGTCTCCTTTTTCACAACTTCAACTCATTATCACAAGTTAGTTCTCTTGTTTTATATTCAAATGTGCATCCTAAGCAAAAAAAAGTTAAGTGAAAAGTAATGTGCCATATTAAATATATGCAGAATGAAAAATCAAATTGAGGTCAAGAAAGATAGTCCTGCCTTCTATAAGAAAGCTTTAATGAGGTCTGTCACCCTAGATACTGCAGAGTGATATGCTGATTAGTGTCTCATTCTTTGCCCTGTTTGTGTCATTTTTCTCCCAGAGTAGGAGCTTACAATCCATTAAGACTATTTACTCAACTATTGAAGCAGTTATTTCTTGATTAAAAAGAAGGAGGAGAAAAACAATTATTATTCAAGTATTAAATGAACTGAAAGCTAAGAAAACTGTTTCCCTTTCTGGATTAAAGACTTAAGATGATTATTTCACTAATTGCAGTTAATTAGGCTTGCTCTGTGCTATTACCCAAGATCAAATTAATAATGGAGCAATTTATAACAATAAAGTTTATATTAACAGAGGTCATCACCTTCAAATAGTCCAGATTTCACCACTAGGATTTTTCAACATATATGCATACATGATAAAGCTGGAATGGTTGGCTTAAGAAGTGTAAAGCAATTATATTCTAATAAAAAAAAATGATACTCATGTCACAACCACTCCATTACTTTCTGAGATGTCACCACCCTTTGGTGGGATAGTACCTCAAAGTTGCTGATATGTACATGGATTTTTTTTTTCTCTTTTTTGGTAATAATGATGTATAACAATTCACCAGAAACTTCTACCTGGTTCTAAAATTGCCATCACATTCCCTGACATACATATGAGTAAATGTTACAGGATATTTTGGCATTTTAAGTAGGAAGAAAGTAAAGCAGAAAATGCCTAGAGACCTTGCCCAGGAGCACAATGTAAATTTCAAAACCAGCGATATTATTCTGCTGCATATTGTGCTCTAGGTTTTACCACTTACTCATTTTAAAAAACATTTTCCCCAGAATACCACCATATGGATTCTCTGAGCACATTGGTAAGTGCTAGTCACCTCCACCATCAGCGCTAAAAGTAATCACCTCATGCTGCCCTTGACCTCTGCTTTGGCAAAGGCTCAGTGACACATACAGAGCTTCCCTGGTGGCTCAGCAGTAAAAGTATCTATCTGCCTGCAATGCAGGAGACACGAATCTGATTCCTGGGTCGGGAAGATCCCCTGGAGAATTCCATGGACAGAGGAGCTTGATGGCCTACGTCCATGGGATAGCAAAGAGTGGGACAGGACTGAGCAACTGAAGACTTTAGACAACTGAAAACTCAATACACACTTCTATTCTACTGATCCTTTCCTAAATATTGATGAGCCCTGGGCTACATTGATAAAAGTGGAATGTTCACATGAAGGGAGCTATCGACTGAGGATATTCTCTTTGGTCAGATGTCATCTGAAGTGTTGTTTGCAGTTCACTCCCAGATTCACTCACTGCACTCTGGCGGATTCACATGCCATGAGGACAATCAGTAACACTGCTTAGGAGTTTTGGTCATAACATTTAAAAAATCAGCTTGTGTGCTGAGATGGGTAATCATGATGATAAAAGAGTTGGACAGCTTGTTATATGAGGAAAGGCTTAATTAAGTGGAATGTTTAGCTGGAGCAGAAATGTCTTATGGGAAGAATTACTTACAAATATTTGAAGGACTGTCATAGGGAAGAGGATGAAATACATTCCACGAGGCTCCAGGGAATAGAACTAGACCAGTGTGTGAAAACACAGTGATGCCAACTTTGACAGAGCAAAAAAGAAAACTTTCTCAGACTTAAAACTTCCTGAAATTGGAATCAGCTGCTATCTAAAGACTGTCTCTAAAAATAATCAAGCAGAAGTGGAATACTTTAGAGAAAATTCTGCTCTAGATGGGGATCATTAGACTTGAAGATTTTAATGTAACTTGGAATTTTAAAATTCTATACATCTTGAAACTCCTTTTCATGGACCACTCTAAAAATAAAATTGGATATTGATTTTTTCATATTGTATTTGTGAAGTGAAACATGATTCTCATTATAAAAAGTTGTAAAGTTATACTCATGAATTACTATGTAAACTTATACAAAATCAGGGTAACTCAAATGCATTTATTATAAATTTGATTTGTTTCCTTACAGAGAAGAAAGAGTATGTCAATAATTTGGGGGGTTATAAGCTTTAAAATATTTGCATTGATATCTTGGCATGTAAAAATACTTATTTTTAAATTTTTATGATGTAATAATACTGAAAATTTTAATTATGCAATAATGTTGGTATTGTATGCCAGGTTTTTTAAAATGACCTTCGCTTCATTGTACCTCTCATAAAACCCACTAGGGTTTTTTTGTTTGTTTTTTTTTACTCCATCTGAGTAAGTGATATTGTTATCAGAGAGATGGGGCTGGAACAACTATAAATTGAAATCTTTATGGTCTAACAACATGTGATTTCTCCTGACTTGCACCTGACAGAGAAGCTAAAGAAATTCAAACAGGAAGAAGTGTCTCTAACCTGAAAAGGTTAGTCTTACAATCATCTGCATCTGACATCTGTGTAGAATTTTTTTCACAAGAAAATAGTATATATCAGAATATTACATTTCAACCATGCATGTGCTATAAAATTAACATTTGCAATTTCTGTATATAATGTACAATTGAAATATAACAATAAGCTTATAAATAAATAAGACACAGCTACAAGCTGTAGGGGCTTCCCAGATGATGCCAGTGTTAAAGAATCCACCTGCCAATGCAGGAGACATAAGAGATGTGGGTTCAATCCCTGGGTCGGGAAGATCTCCTGCAGAAGGAAATGGCAATCCACTCCAGTATTCTTGCCTGGAGAATTCCATGGACGGAGGAGCCTAGTGGGCTACAGTCCATGGGATTGCAAAAGAGTGGGACACTACTTAGCGACTTAGCATACATCATATAAGCTCCTTTAATTACCAGCCTGTGGAGAAATCCTTGTGTGTACAAGACATCTGCGAAAGAACCAGCAACTTGACATAACATTTTACAATCTGTATGTGTCAAGCCCTGAGATCAGGGAAACAATACTTTTTCAGCCTATTTATTCCATCACTAACTCTAACAACCTGCAGTAGTTTTGATCTATAAATACCTAGCAAGTGTAACCCTGAAGGACAGGAATAACTTGTTCAAACATTCTGCACACTACAAAAGAGGGTCAGAGAGCACACTGACCTAATGAAAAGTGAACCTGCCAATTTTACCTGCACACAGAATAGCAACATCATAACTGAGTCACAGCAGGAATGCACAGCCAAAAAACTTTCTCCGATGCCACAATTAAGACAAGAATCCATACCCATGATGGAGAAGAGGGTTTAAGTGAAGGAAGGAGAAGGAGTTTCTCTTTCAGTATCCTATCATTTTGCTTTTTCATACTGTTTATGGGGTTCTCAAGGCAAGAATACTGAAGTGGTTTACCATTCCCTTCTCCAGTGGACCACATTCTGTCAGACCTCCCACCATGACCCGTCCGTTTTGAGTGGCCCCACATGGCATGGCTTACTTTCACTGAGTTAGACAAGGCTGTGGTCCGTGTGCTCAGATTGGCTGGTTTTCTGTGATTATGGTTTCAGTGTGTCTGCCCTCTGATGCCCTCTTGCAACACCTACTGTCTTTCTTGGGTTTCTCTTACCTTGGACGTGGGGTATCTCAGCACAGCTGCTCTAGCAAAGCGCAGCCGCTCCTCCTTACCTTGGACGAGAGGTATCTCCTCACGGCCGCCCCTCCTGACCTTGAACATGAAGTAGCTCCCCTCAGCCCTCCTGTGCCTGTGCAGCTGCCGCTCCTTGGATGTGGGGTAGCTCCTCTTGGCCATGCTTCTGTGTGGTCCGTGGCAAAATCATAGGATACTGAAAGAGGAACTTCCCAGGTCAGTACGTGCCCAATATGCTACTGGAGATCAGTGGAGAAATAACTCCAGAAAGAATGAAGGGATGGAGTCAAAGCAAAAACAATACCAAGTTGTGGGTGTCTCTGGTAATAGAAGCAAGATCCAATGCTGTAAAGAGCAGTATTGCATAGGAACCTGGAATGTCAGGTCCATGAATCAAGGCAAATTGGAAGTGGTCAAACAAGAGATGGCAAGAGTGAACGTCAACATTCTACTAATCAGCGAACTAAAATGGACTGGAATGGGTGAATTTAACTCAGATGACCATTATATCTACTACTATGGACAGGAATCCCTTAGAAGAAATGGAGTAGCCATCATGGTCAAGAAAAGAGTCTGAAATGCAGTACTTGGATGCATCTCAAGAAAGACAGAATGATCTCTGTTCATTTCCAAGGCAACCCATTCAGTATCACGGTAATCCAAGACTATGCCCCAACCACTAACACTGAAGAAGCTGGAGTTGAACAATTCTATGAAGACCTACAAGACCATTTAAAACTAACACCCAAAAAAGATGTCCTTTTCATTATAGGAGACTGCAAAAGTAGGAAGTCAAGAAACACCTGGAGTAACAGGCAAATTTGGCCTTAGAATATGGAATGAAGCAGGGCAGAGGCTAATAGAGTTTTGCCAAGAGAACGCACTGGTCATAGCAAACACCCTCTTCCAACAACACAAGCGAAGACTCTACACATGGACATCACCAGATGGTCAACACTGAAATCAGACTGATTATATTCTTTGCAGCTAAAGATGGAGAAGCTCTATACAGTCAGCAAAAACAAGACCAGGAGCTGACTGTGGCTCAGATCTGCTGCTTCTGCTGCTGTTGCAACTAAGTTGCTTCAGTCGTGTCTGACTCTGTGCGACCCCATAGATGGCTGCCCACCAGACTCCCCTGTCCCTGGGATTCTCCAGGGAGGAACGCTGGAGTGGGTTGCCATTTCCTTCTCCATTGCATGAAAGTGAAAAGTGAAAGTGAAGTCGTTCAGTCGTGTCTGAATCTTAGCGACCTGAGAGATTGCAGCCTACCAGGCTCCTCTGTCTATAGCATTTTCCAGGCAAGAGTACTGGAGTGAGGTGCCATTGTCTTCTCCAGTGTCTCAGATCATGAACTCCTTATTGCCAAATTCACACTTAAATTGAAGAAGGTAGGAAAAACCACTAGGCCTTTCAAGTATGACCTAAATCAAATCCCTTATACAGTGGAAGTGAGAAATAGATTTAAGAGACTAGATCTGATAGACAAAGTACCTATGAACTATGGAAGGAGGTTTGTGACATTGCACAGGAGACAGGGATCAAGACCATTCCCATGGAAAAGAAATGCAAACAAGCAAAATGGCTGTCTGGGGAGGCCTTACAAATAGCTGTGAAAGAAAAGAAGCAAAAAGCAAAGGAGAAAAGGAAAGATATAAACATCTGAATGCAGAGTTCCAAAGAATAGCAAGGAGACATAAGAAAGCCTTCCTCAGCAATCAATGCAAAGAAATAGAGGAAAATAACACAATGGGAAAGACTAGAGATCTCTTCAAGAAAATTAAAGATACCAAAGGAACATTTCATGCAAAGATGGGCTCAATAAAGGACAGAAATGGCATGGACCTAACAGAAGCAAAAGATATTAAGAAGAGGTGGCAAGAATACACAGAAGAACTGTACAAAAATGATCTTCATGATCAAGATACTCACGATGGTGTGATCACTCACCTAGAGCCAGACATCCTGGAATGTGAAGTCAAGTGGGCCTTAGAAAGCATCACTACGAACAAAGCTTGTGGAGGTGATGGAATTCCAGTTGAGCTATTTCAAATCCTAAAAGATGATGCTGTGAAAGTGCTGCACTCAACATGCCAGCAATTTGGAAAACTCAGCAGTGGCCATAGGATTGGAAAATGTCAGTTTTCATTCCAATTCCAAAGAAAGGCAATGCCAAAGAATGCTCAAACTACTACACAATTGCACTCATCTCACACGTTAGCAAAGTAATGCTCAAAATTCTCTAAGCCAGGCTTCAGCAATACGTGAACTATGAACTTCCAGATGTTCAAGCTGGTTTTAGAAAAGGCAGAGGAAACAGACATCAAATTGACAGCATCTGCTGGATCATGGAAAAAGCAAGAGAGTTCCAGAAAAACATCTATTTCTGCTTTATTGACTATGCCAAAGCCTTTGACTGTGTGGATCACAATAAACTGTGGNATGGCTGGATGGCATCACTGACTCAATGGACATGAGTTTGAGTGAACTCCGGGAGTTGGTGATGGACAGGGAGGCCTGGCATGCTGCAATTCATGGGGTCGCAAAGAGAGGGACACAACTGAGCGACTGAACTGAATTGAACTGAACTGTACCTATATTGGGAGAGGGCAGTGGCACCCTACTCCAGTGCTCTTGCCTGGAGAATCCAATGGATAGAGGGGCCTGGTGGGCTGCAGTCCATGGGGTCGCTGGGAGTCAGACACGACTCAGCGACTTCACTTTCCCTTTTCACTTTCCTGCACTGGAGGAGGCAATGGCATCCCACTCCAGCACTCTTGCCTGGAGAATCCCAGGGACGGGGGAGCCTGGGGGCCTGCCGTCTATGGGGATGCACAGAGTCGGACACGACTAGGGAGACTTGGCAGCAGCAGTACCTATATTGCCACAACCCAATGCATACTTTGCATTTAAATTATTTTACACATATACACATATGAAATAGAACTGATAATGATTAAATTTCACCTTGAAGTATTTTATTAGGTAGTAGAAAAGTAGGTGGCACAGAATACAGTGAATAGTACATCTGTTATCTTATCACCCACTTATAACATGAAAACATATTGAATAAAGATACAGTGTTGTATTTATAAAAATAAAAATCTTACACTGATAGAAGAGGAGGCCCAGGAGTTGGAACTGGATGTATGAAGCATGTATGTTCAAATAAAAACAAATTGAGTCTGAAAGTGGTATGTCCCTAATCACTTGTATCACAAAACTAAAATATAATCTTTTATCAGTGATGTTTAAAAGAGAATTGGGAAATCTTTCCATTTG
>SJXQ01000079.1:326316-365929 GCA_006408695.1 Aepyceros melampus | reverse complement strand
CCGAATGGTGGGGGCGGGCTGGGGGGGATATTTTCTGCTCAAGCTGTGGACCTGGCTGTAAGTGAGGAGAATGTCCCCTGGATGCACAGCTGGTCTGTGACTCATCGGCTCTGCCACGTGGGTGTCGTGTTCTGTGCGGCAGGTTTTGAATCATGTCCACAGCCAGCTGCTCGGGAACTGTTAGGATTGGTCTCGGGGTTTTGTGAGCTGCCTTCATCTGGTGAAATGGGCCTTCCTCAGATCTGGAGCTTGCTTCTTGTCGCCTCCCCCCAGCCCCTCTGGCCTCCTCAGAGGTGCTCAGATGTGCCCTCTCCCCTCAGCACACTCTCACCTGAGGGCCTTCCCACTGGCTCTTCTCACGGGCATGTCTGCTGGCTCACTTCCTCACTGCAGTCCAGTCCCTGCCCACATACCACCTCCTCAGCGTGGCCCTCTCTCTCACCCCCTGTAGAATATGTGTTTCTCCCATCACTCCTCAGCCTGTTTTATTTGGCTTCAAAGCATGGTACAGACCTCTAAAGTTAGACAGTACTTAGCATCTGGCTTCCTGTGCTAGTCTCCAGACTTCATGGGAGCAGGGACTCAGTTTTCCTCCCTGGTATATTCCTTGATCCTGGAAGAGTGCCTGGCCTTTAGTAGGCCCTCCTTAAAATATCTGTGAACAAAGGTGTCTCTTTATTCTCCCCCTGCTCTTACTTGGCCGCCTGCTTACCACCTCAGAGGGCCTTCCCTCCCTACCCTGTGGAAGTAGTCCCCTTTCCCACCCCACCCCATTAGTGTCACTACACCCTGTTTTTCATTCGTAGCATTTGCCAAAATTTCTATTGACTTGTCTCCATCCAGCCATTTGAGGATAAGCTTCATGAGAGTAGGGGTCATGCTTTACCAAACTCCAGTGTGTCCCCCTCATGGGTGGTGCTGGCATGTACATTTTGTTGAGCAAATGAATATATTTTGAGATGCTAGATAAAATGTGGTAAAAGCTAGAGATGAAGTGAGGGGATGTTTGTTGTGATGAGAAACACACGCATTTAGTGTCTGATTCCAACTCCAGCAAATCGCATTCAGCCAGGTTAGCACAGCACGTTAGGTAGCAATGGATTTCGATTCTAGCAGCATTGCTGGTGCCTCTTTTATCCCAGGGCTGCTTGCTGAAGCTTCTTCACATCTGGATGCTGAGCCTCAGTGCCATTAGCCTCTACTAATGGACGTTGTCTCTTTTAGGACGTACATTCAAGATACAGGACAGAGGCCCATCAGGATGTGGTGGGAAGATTTAACGAGAGGTCGGTCCAAGCACATTTTCCACTTCCTCACCTGTGGGAGCCACGGGGCTTGGGGGCACTCATTTTTGTCTTGGACACAGCTGAAAGCCATGCTGTATGTGAGGGAAGGTGGTGCAGGAGCCCCAGACGGTGAGGTCCCCAATCACAGCGGTAGTCGTGCAGCTCACTGGAAGCGGGAGAGTGAGTGGAGGGCTGGGGCCTGGATTCTGCCTTGCTTCTGGTCCTCACCAAGTTGCTGTCTGCTCTGGCTCTCTGCCTGCGCAGCTGTTAGAGGGGTAATTTGTCTGGACCCCTGTTTCCCCAGATGTGTTTCACAGAACACTGGTGTTTAAGAGGGATCTTATGACAAAAGGGTTTTTTGGCCCACTATGTCTGGGAAATGGCTGATAGAGTTTTTCCTTTCTGAAGAATCATGTGAGTCTGTTGTAGCCTCTGAAAAGTCTCACAGCACGAGGGACCCCAGTTTATTTGACCCAGAGCCTTGTTTAGGAAATACCAGTTAGCAACTTTTGAAGTTTAAGAAGGAAGAAGCCATGGCCTAGAGCAGTGGTTCTCAACCTGAGCAGTCTTGCCCTTCGGGAGACTTGGCAGTATCTGGAGACACTTGGATAGTCAGGACCTGGCTGGGTGGGGCAGGGCGGGGGCCGTTGGAAGGTCCAGGCCAACGATGCTGCTAAAAAGCTGAAAGGGGGCCAAAAAGCACCACCACCATCCTCTAAGAAAAATGATCTGGTCCACAGCGTCAGTACTACTGCAGTTTAGGAATCTTGGCCTGGGTGAATTGGGTGGCCTGGTTTCAACCCCTCTGAAGCTGCTCAGTAGAAGGTGTGGGTCTGGAAGTCACCCGGTGCTGCCGCATGGGAGTGAAGCCTATGAAAGTAGTGCAGGAGGCCCTTTCCTTGCAGCTGTGGGACAAGCTTGGATTTTATAGCCAAACACATGTTTTTTTACACGCAGAAATGTTTGTGCACTATAGCTAAAGGGAGCTGTCCTCTCCACCCTTTTGTTTATTTTTCCCTCCCTGTGGCAGAATGGTGTCCATTTGTGTGTGTGTGTTTGCCTCTGTGGTTGGTGAGAATACGTGGGGTGGCTTTGGGGTTCCCAGCTCAAGGAGACGCCTAGTGCTAAAGGGTGAACCTGGGAGCATGTGGGAAGGGCCAGGGGACCCGAAGCTGAGAGGCTCTGCACAGAAGAGCACTCATAATCAGTCTCTCAAGAGAGTTTCCCGTAACAGGTCTCCTCTGCAAACCATGTTCAAACCTTGTTCCCAGCCCTGCTCTACAGACGATGCTGTAGAGACCTGGGCTGGATAATTTTCCTAAAGAAAAGCTCCTCCTTGTCGTGTTGACATTGCCCCCAGCACCTCACGACGGTGGTTTTACTCCTTAGGTTTATTCTTTCTCTGGCCTCGTGTAAGAAGTGTCTTGTCATCGATGACCAGCTCAACATCCTGCCCATCTCCTCCCATGCCGCCAGCATCGAGGCCCTGCCTCCCCAGACGCCGGTGAGCTGCCAGGGTCTGGGAATCTGGGGAAGCTGTGTTTCCTGGGCTGACCCTCCGACGGCTGTGGTGAACCTTCTCCTCCTCTCTGGTAGGATGAGAGTCTCGGTCCCTCTGATCTGGAGCTGAAGGAGCTGAAGGAGAGCTTGCAGGACACCCAGCCTGTGGGTGTGTTGGTGGACTGCTGCAAGACCCTTGACCAGGTGAGTATGTGTTCGGAACACCCCCCAATCCCTGTCTGAACCACACAGAGGGAAAAGACAGCGAGCAGAGAACAACAGAAGCCAAGTCAGGATGAGGCTTGGCTCCTCTGTGGGGCAGGGGCCTTTTCTGTTGCTCACACTTGGGCGTACAGCAACAGCACAGCATAGACGTCTGGGATTACCCCCTCCCCCTTCCCCCTTGTTTGTTGTTTGTAGCTGTTGTTCAGGGAGCTGGAGTCGGGAGGAGATGGGTTACATTTAAAGAGAAACCCCTCCAGCACAGGCTGATGGACCTGTGTCCTTTCATTCTCACTGAGTTTTGATGACATAAGAACAAGGCGTAAGCAAAAACCTTAAGTGAGGAGAGCTGGAGGCACCTAGTACTCAGCCCCGCTCCAGTGTGAGTGCTGAGGAGGGCCCTGTGATGAGGGTACCCAGTCCACCTGGTCTCTAAGTACAGACAGCAGGCTGGGAGGGAGCTTCCAGGATGCATTTCTGTGCTCCCGCAAGTGACCGGGGCTGGTAAACCTGGCTTCTCCGGTGATTCTTGGATGGTGATGGGAGCTGAATAGACACGGCCCAGAGACCTGCAAGCTGTCAGGTGTGTTCCGAGTTCTGATCCAGCCTGAGCAGACAAGCAGCACAGGCCTGTCAGCACTGGGCTCTTCCCTCATGATGGAAAACAGCTGCAGTGACGCCGCCCACTCAGGGCTGAATCCCAGCAGGCTGGTTTCCCTTTTCTTTCTGGAAATAGAATCACCAGCTACGCAGTGCTCTCTGCGGCCCTGGCTGCAGGCTTGCTTTTCAGCTGCTTCCTGGTACCTTCTTTATCATCAGAGAAGGGGAGTGAGAGGAGGACGGGGAGAGGGCAGAAGTGACCACGGCTGGCGGCACCCCTCCCTTCTCCTGGCGCCCCCGCCCTCCGTGCTGCTCTTCATGTCTTGCCATGGGCACCTTCTACGTTCACGACTGCGCAGTGACACTTAGGCCCAGGCAGGAGGAAGGTGAGGGGCTTGAGGAAGCTCTAGTCTCTCCAGCTGGAAACACAGAGCGGATCCAGGTCCTACGCACCTTAACCTGGCATTTGCTGAACCCTGTATCGTACCCTTTTCTTGTTTGCTCTAGAGTAGAGAAGTGAAGCACTCTGATAAAATGTATATGGAAAAATCCAGGAACATAATAAAAGGGTATGAAATTTGGACTGAAAAATGTACTCTAAAATAATATTCTAAAATAAATGTAAAACCAGTCCAAAAAAGCAGAGTAATTTACAAACAAAATAGATAGCCAGTAATTATATTGATTTGAAAAAGGTGCCTGCTTTCTCTCATAACTGAAGTAACACAAATTGAAACAGTGATCCTAAGTTCCCATTTCAGGTTGGTCAAGACTTACAGTTTAGCAGTACCCAGTGTTGGCAAGTGTGGGGAGAGAGCAGATTAGCCAAGATGGTGGTCATCAGATCTTCTTGTTCCACAGCCTCTCGCTCTCGCCCCACGTTTTGTAAATACATGGTTATGTAACAGCTGAGCTCACTCACAGCACTGCACATGCGCGTCACGGTGTATCTGCTTGGCCACAGGCCGCTTTTGCTCTGTAAACATACATAAGCTTGGAGAAGGCAATGGCACCCCACTCCAGTACTCTTGCCTGGAAAATCCCATGGGCGGAGGAGCCTGGTGGGCTACAGTCCATGGGTTTGCTAAGAGCTGGACACGACTGAGCGACTTCAGTTTGACTTCTTACATTCATGCATTGGAGAAGGAAATGGCAAACCCACTTCAGTGTTCTTGCCTGGAGAATCCCAGGGACGGGGGAGCCTGGTGGGCTGCGGTCTATGGGGTCGCACAGAGTTGGACACGACTGAAGCGACTTGCAGCAGCCGCATACATAAGCTCCACCTGAAAAGCCTTTGCCACTCTGTTGCGTCTGCGTTATGGCTGTCTTATGGCTGTGTCCACTGGGTCAGCCATGAGAGGAGAGCGCAGCAGGCCTGCTGCTACGGCTGCTGTGCCAGTCAGAAGAGAATAAACATATCTGCAGTTCCTGTGACTCCTTGAGTTTTCTTCCAGCTTCCTTGCTCTCGCCTTGCCTACCGCGGGTTCAGCGCACAGTGTGAACAGTGAGACAGTTGCCGATTATACAGCAAGGCTGCAGAGAAGAAGGCCTTTCATACATGGGTGGGGCTTCCATAACTTGGCATGACACCTATTTTAATGCACACATACTCTTAACTCAGCAGCTCTTCTCCTGGAAATTTATCCTGGAGATAATGCCCACTGCTGTGTCTGTAAAAATGGTGGCAAGACATAGTGGTGGCTTCGACCAGAGCGGTGGGGGAAGAGGATAGTGAGGAATGTGGGATTTTTATGTTTTGAAGGACAGGGTTTGTTGGTGAATCGGGTATGAGGAGAAAATGGAGGTGGCTTTTGGCCTGAACAGTTGGGCACTAGCTGAGCTGGAGAAGATGGTAGGTGGAGGAGGACTGGGGAGACATTAGGTGTTGAGCGTGAGACGGGTGGTAGATGTAGAGGGGCCAGTTGGGTGTGTGGAAGAGTCTGGTGTGGGGGAAGAGGTCTGGATGGAGATGCGAACTGGGGGGTTACCAGCATCTGGTTGGTGTTCAAAGCCTGGAGACCGAGAGGAGATGATCACGGGACTAAGTCTAGGTGCTGGTCAGTGAGAGCGGCCCCCTGTCCCCTGCTCCCCCCAACTCCAGTTTAGCCTCAGCATCAGCCTGGCTTTGTGGTGGTAGTAGTACATGGCTGGACCTCAGCCTTTCTCACAGCTCACCCAGTACGTTTCTCTTTCCACAGGCCAAAGCTGTCTTGAAATTCATTGAGGGGATCTCGGAAAAGACCTTGAGGAGTACTGTTGCGCTCACGGCTGCCCGAGGAGGGGGAAGTCTGCAGCCCTGGGACTGGCTATTGCTGGGGCGGTGGCTTTCGGGTAAGGGGATCCTGGGCTTCAGGCACCCTGAGCTCTGCGGGAGTCGTGTGCAGAACGAGGGGTCAGAGGGGCTGCTCCCGGTGTAAGTGAGCTCCTGAGTGATTTCTCTAGATCTTGGGCACCTGTCTAGAGAGAGCAGGTGTCCCTGGGGGCTCAGTGGTAAAGAATCCACCTGCCAGTGCAGGAGATGTGGGTTCAATCCTTGGGTTGGGAAGAGCCCCTGGAGAAGGAAATGGCAGCCCACTCCAGTGTTCTTGCCTGCGAAATCCCAGAGGAGCCTGGCGGGCTACAGTCCATGGGGTCACAAAAGAGTCGGATACAACTTAGTGACTTGTTCAGTCGTTGTTCAGTTGCTAAGTCATGTCCAACTCTTTGCGACCCCATGGACTGCAGCATGCCAGGCTTCCCTGTCCTTCACAACCTCCCAGAGTTTGCTCACACTCATGTCCATTGAGTCGATGATGCTATCCAGCCATGTCATCCTCTGTCTCCACCCGCTTCTCCTCCTGCCCTCCATCTTTCCCTCAGTCTTTCCCAGCGTCAACTTAGTGACTAAACAGCAACAGCTAGAAAGAGCAATGCTGTTATCCCCAGATCCCAAAGGTACACATATGTGTGTCCTGGCACACAGATACCAGGGCCTTTGTGATAACTATTTAGAGTTGAACAAACACACAGGAGCAAAGAAATGGTAGTAAGGAACTTTAAAACTCTCAGGAAATGAGCCTGTGTATGACCAGCTTTGCTGACTGAGAAAAATGCAGATTTGTCATTTTAATGATTTGATCAATAGAAAATCTTGTTTGCATTGAGGAGCTGCCTTTGAGTGTGACATCACTTGCCATTCTTTTGTCCTGGACAGAAGATTTATGCAGCTGCTGGGAGAACATGTGCTTACAGCTTCGCAGATACAAATAATGGACTGTAGGATTTACCGTGTCCTATATGCGTGATCTTCCTTGGTGCTCCTAGAGCAACGTTAGTGTTTCATAGATGGAAAAACCCAGGCTCAGGGAGTTTCAGTGACTCACCCAAGGTCCCCCCCAAGTCAGTGCTGGCTGTGCTGGGACTGAACTCAGCTCCTGGCTTTGTTACTCTGGCTGCTCTAGTGGTACCACCGGGCCCTCTGCCTTTAGCATCCTTTATACCAAACAGGGATCCCTCAGAGGCTCACTGTGGCCTTCGCCTGCTCACACTGGGGCACTTTGGCTTCATGACTTGAAAACGTCTCAGCGTAGATAGTGATGAGAGTGGAACCCTCTCTGGGCCAGGGGTACAGGACTGGGGAGCCGTGTGCCGTCTCTGACACTGAGGGAGCGGTCCCCAGAGCACCCTCTTGTTGTTTAGTTGCTAAGTTGTGTCTAAGTTGTATGCGACCTCATGGACTGCAGCACACCAGGCTCCTCTGTCCTCCCCTGTCTCCTGGAGTTTGCTCAAATTCATGTCCATTGAGTCTGTGATTCTCTAACCATCTCATCCTCTGCCGCCCTCTTTTCCTTTCGCCTTCAAGCTTTCCCAACATCAGGGTCTTTTCCAGTGAGTCGGCTCTTCGCATCAGGTGGCCAAAATATTGGAGCTTCAGCATCAGTCCTTCTCATGCGTATTCAGGGTTGATTTCCTTTAGGACTGACAGGTTGGATCTCCTTGCAGTCCAGGGGACTCTCAGGAGTCTTCCAGGACTGCAGTTTGAAAGCATTGTGCCCTCAGCAGTGTGCTTTCATGGATGCTGGTAGCTAATTGCTGGGGCGTGCTCCTTTCAAATTGGCAACTTGTTTTCATTAGTTTGGGAGCAAAAATACCCTCAGGTCTGGAGCTGTTTTACTTTTCCTCCTCAAAATGTGTGTCCTGATTTTTTTAATCTCCCACCACTGTCTCTTGTTATCACCTGTGTAACAGGGGCAAACAAAAATATTTTCTTTTTTTAAATTCTCTTAACATTTCTTCAATTTCCTAATTACTTAAAAGCAAAAAAATCCTCCTTTTGTTCAACAGTACTCCAATATCTTTGTTACCTCCCCGAGCCCAGATAACCTCCACACTCTGTTTGAATTTGTGTTTAAAGGATTTGATGCTCTGCAGTATCAGGTAGGAAAAGAGCTTATTTTGATTCCATGCTGAGTATAAATCCAGGTGAAGTCTGTAGAATGCAAACTTTTCTTTGTTTCAAAAGCTTGTTTCTGACATTTGGTATTGGTTTGGCTCTTTCCCCGTCAGGAGCATCTGGATTACGAGATCATTCAGTCTCTAAATCCTGAATTTAACAAAGCCGTGATTAGAGTGAACGTGTTCCGGGAACACAGGCAGACCATTCAGGTGAGGCTTGTTCCAAATCCTGCCATGTGGGGCCAGCATCCTGCTGTGTATAAATGTTCTAAGATGTCTCCTTTTATATCTGTTTTGTGTGATGTGTAATTACGTATCTTTTAGACAGTGTTGTTGCTTTACGGTAAACCTGTTCCATATTTTCAGCCTCTTCTAAAGAAAAACATTCAAGTGAACTAACAAATATATGTACACCAGATCGAAAAGTTGTAGTTTTGTCCCTTGAAAACTGAGTGAGTATGCTAATCAGCTAAGAGAAAAGGAATCATTTTCTCTAACATCATTTCTAATTCTGCTTAGTTACAGCAGGTTTTGAAACGATGCATCTATAGCTAGAACAATAACCTTCGCATTTGAAAGAAGAAAAGGTCTTTGTGAGATGTAGTCTGAATCTTTGTGGTTTAGCCAGTGGCCTACTTTCCTTTTAAAACAGTGTTTCCCCGAAAGCTCTATAAATCTCTGCTTTGTAAGCCTGAATGGTTTGTACTTGTCCAAAGGCTACAATTCTGTTAAATCATGACAGGCTTGCAGAAGGGATGGGGCCCCATGGGCTCCTAATGGAGTAGGTCTATTGAGTATTTTTTGGAGCTGGGCTGCGGTGGGAAGTGGGCCAGGTAAACATGGCAGGTTACACCCTTGACCTTTGTGTATATGTCTGTCAAGGAGGTATACCTTTCATCAACGATCTAGGCATAAATAATGTTAAGTGCTCATGCCTTTTCCCTCAAGGACTGTAATTTTTTTTCTTGCTGAGTCTCTAGACTGTTCTTTCTGTAATTTCTTCCTACTTTGGTCTGGTTCTCCTCTCAAGGAGGAAAGGCCAGTGTTGGGGTAGGGGTGAGGGGCAGGCTGCAGGCAGTGAGAATACAGAGATCTGTGGAAACTTAAGAAAAATACACAAACCAAAGAAGGGAAGCCTTTTCCTGAAATGCCTGGCTCAGCCCTCGCTGCTCCTGGGGTCTGTTTTCAGAGATCCTCTCGTATTACCAGAGTCGTTTTGTCTCCAGGCTGGAGTTGAAGTGCAGAAGAGGTGACCTGACTTTATGAGGCTACATTTATGTCCCTTTGAGGCCTCTTCTTGTTGGAAATTGAGATAGAAGAATATTAGGTCTAAAGTCAGCTCCACCTCTCCAGGGTCTGCTGCTTTTATGAGGTGCTTGTTTAACTCTTCTCTGTAAAAATCCAAGACATTGGGCCCCATTGAGGGCGTGTATCCTACTGTTGGAAATGAGTGGGGTATCTGCCTCTTTGATCCTTCAATTTCTTGCAAAACAGTTACAAAATCTTATTTGTAATGAAATACTTCAAACTATAGAAAAGCAGAGACCAATGTAACATAATACTGAGGTGCCCAGCACTCAAGCCTAAGAAATGCTGGCATTTTGCTGCTTGCTGTGTTTGTTTCATATCTTAAAAGCCATTTCTATTTTTGTTTTAAAGATCTAAAACCTCAGTGTGGAAGTCCCTCTTGTACCCTTGCCATCCGTTCCCTTCTGTCACTCCACTTAGATAACTGTGCTCTGAGATTGTGTATCTCCTTTCAATTCATATGTTTATATTTCCCTACATAATTATGTATCCATAAATGGTAGCATACCGTACTTGTCCTTTTTCAGCTTGCCTCTTTTCACTCAACATTTGTTTTCGGATTTGTCCAAATTGAAGCTTGAGATCTGATTGATTCATTTGTAAGCCCTATGTGAGTACATTATAGTTATATGTGTTTAGAATCGGAATTGTTGGGTTTTAGAATATGCATAGACTTCTGTCTTTCTCGGATTTTGCTAAATTCTCCTTTCAAGTGTTTGTGCAGAATTACCTTCACCCCAGCACTTTCTTGAGTTCTTGTTTCCCCATGTCCTCACAAACAGTGGTATTTTACTGCTAATTAAATTTTGCCCGCATGCATAGGAAGTGGGATCTCCTCGTTGTCTTCAGCATTGTGCAAATTACTAGTGAGGTTGAATACTGTTGTTGATGTTAATTGGCTCTTCAGGTTTCCTCTCCTGTAAAATGCCTCTTCGTGGTCTTATGCAAACTTGAAAGAAGCAGGAACTCCTGCAGGAACTGAAGAGGTTGTTGATGCGCGTAAGGGAGCCAAGTTCGCGGCGAGTTTGTGACAGGCTAATAATACAAATGTGTGAGCACTAGGAAGACTGAGTCTTAGAAGTGTCCCCACCAGTGCAGGAAGAATTGGGCTTAGTAGTGACGGTGTCACAGCAGGACACACAGTACGCGGCGTGTTGGAGATGCCTGGGAAACCTGAAGTCTTCCGCTTCAGCCATCGCTGGGGCCAAGCTTGCCTCTGGCCCACAGGTCAGAGTGAGGCTGGGGGAAGCATGAGAAAGTGGGGAGAGAAAGGAAATGGAGGCATCACCTGTCACTTGCCAGGTCCTAGGCAGAGCGTTGGTGCAGACTTACTTAATTTTACCTAATTTACCTAATTTTTTTCTCAAGCAGCCATCAGTATTTCCTCCATTTTCTGGCGAGGAATCTGAGGCTCTGCGAGGAAGGGCCGCACGGTCAGTGGTTGAACTGTTAGGCCCCAGGCATCTGACTCTAAGCTGTCCCTGCTTTGTCCTACCAGGGCAGGAAGAATGAGAGAAAGAAGACGGGGGACAGGGGAGAGGGGAAGGAGAGGGCCTTTATGGTGACTCACCAGCGATTGCAGCCATGGTATCAGGCGGCCACGCTAACAGTGTACATTTTTCCTTCCCGCAGTACATACATCCTGCAATGCTGTGAAACTGGGCCAGGCTGAGCTCGTTGTGATTGATGAAGCTGCTGCCATCCCCCTTCCCCTGGTGAAGAGTCTTCTGGGCCCCTACCTTGTTTTCTTGGCATCCACCATCAATGGGTGAGCACCAGGGGCAGGACCCATTGCCCCCTTTATAGGGTGTTGCCAGTTAGGTGGGATTTAGTGAACGTGACCTGGGCCTGGGTGGATAGGGCTGATTCCTAAAGTTTGAGTCTTTGGGCCCGCTTCACTCTCTCATCGGCCTTCTCCTCTACCCTTTCATAGTAAACTACAGCTCCCTCTAGTGTGAGCTGTAGCCCACCAGAACAGGCAACACCAGACTGAGGAATTTCATTACCCAGTTGATGAAAGTCTCCTGTCTAGGTCTGACCAGGTTCTAAGGAGCACATGGATGGCAATACCAATGTCTTGGGCTTCCTAGGTGCCGCTAGTGGTAAAGAACCCACCTGCTAGTGCAGGAGATATAAGAGACTTAGGTTCGATCCCTGGGTTGGGAAGATTCCCTGGAGGAGGGCATGGCAACCAACTCTAGTATTCTTGCCTGGGGAATCCCATGGACAGAGGAGCCTGGTGGGCTGCAGTCCCTAGGGACACAAAGAGTCGGACATGACCAAAGCGACTTAGCACACACACGCACCAATGTCTTATCCCCTAGAATTATGTGAAAATGTAGTATTAAAGTAACTGTGTAATTATAAGAAAGCAGACTCAAGAGCTTTTTCAAAATTTTGAAATATTTAGTTGTTTGCTATGGAAAAGTGAGAAGGGGAAGGTAAGCAAAAAGAAATCCAGCAATCTGACTCTCTAGAGATAGCTTGTTAGAATTTTGATGTACATTTCTTTTACTTTTTCATTTTGAATAAGAACATAGTTTCCATAATGTTTTGCATTTGCTTTTCAATGTAAAAATATACTGGGAATTCCTTGGTGGTTCAGTGGTTAGGAATCTGAACTTCCTCTCCTGGTGGCCTGGGTTTGATCCCTGGTCAAGGAGCCAAGACCCACAAACTATGTAGTGTGGCCAGGGGAGAAAAAAAGAATATACTGTGAAATCTGCCCAGGTCAATGTGTACTTGCCTTCATTGTTGATTTCTATATGGAAGTCACATTTTGAAGAAATAGTTCTATATTTTAGATTTATTATTTGACTGCTTTATTACACTGAAAACAGTTAAATAAGATGGATTTTACTTTTTCTGGTAACATCTTTATTGAGATATTGTTCACCCACTATACAATTTACTCATTTAAACTGTGTAATTCAATAATTTTTAGTATATTCATAGAGATGTACAGCAATCAGGACAATTTATAACATTTTCATTTTCCCAGAAAGAAACCCCATACCCTTTAATTATCATCCTCTAATTCATTCCTTTTCCTCAGTTCCAGGGAATCATTACACAACTTTCTGTATTTATCAATTTGCCTAGTCTGACTCTTGATATAAGTGGAATCTTTGAATATGTGGTCTTTTGTGATTGGCTTCTTTCATTAACCATAATGTTTGCGAGGTTCTTCCATGTAGCTTATATCAGTACTTCATTCCTTTTCTTGGCCAAATAATAACTCCGGTGTGTGTTTATGCACGTCTTGTCTTTCCATTCGTCTGCTGACGATCATTTGTTTCTCTTTTGGCTAGTGCAGTGCTGCTGTGAACACTCACGTGCAGGTTTTTGTGTGGACACGTTTTCTGTTCTTTTGCGGGTATACCTAGAAGTCAAACTAGTGGGTCAAATGGTAACTTTCTAACTGAAGAACTGCCAGATCGTTTTCCGAAGCAACAATACTATTTTACATTCCCAGCAGCAGTGTGTAAGGGTTCCATATCTTGGCTAACACTTATATATCCTTTTGACTATAGCCGTCCTAGTGAGCATGAAATGGTGTCTCAAGTGATCTTCATCTGCATGTCCCTGTTAGTTGACTGACGTGAGGCATCCTATCATGTGCTTTTTGGCCATAGTGTATCTTCTTTGGAGAAGTATCTATTCAGGTCCTCTGTTCAATTTTCTAGTTTATTCCTCTTTCAAGGGAAAGTAGTCATGAAAAAAATTACTTAGATGGTGGATTTGTTTAATCTTGATTTTTCCAAACTGTAAATGCTCTCTGTTCATCTTTTAAGCACACAACTTCTCGTTAATTGACCATTCATCTTTGTTCTAGTTCCATTATACTAAAGGCTTTGTTCATGTCATCTTTTTGGTCTTTGTTTTTTAGTTCGTAGTACAGTCCTGTGAGCTGTGTACACTAATCCACTTTTGAGGAGGAGGCTGAGAGAGGTTGAGTTCCTGGCCCAAAAGTACTAAACGGACATGCCAGGACTTGAGCCCAGGCCTAGATGGCTCAGAGCTGAGCCACCATACAGCCCAGCTTCCTGTGGGCGTACACATGCCCTGCTGGAAGTTCAGAGGTGAAGTGCTGTTCTCAGCAAGGAGGAGTCTGGGGTTTCATCAAGTTGAAGACAGAGAACTACTTTCTCTGTCCCCTCCTGGAGAGGTGATTTGGCACCTCGAGCCTAACTGCCTTTGCTTTTTCTCCTAGCTACGAGGGCACTGGCCGGTCCCTGTCCCTCAAGCTAATTCAGCAGCTCCGCCAACAGAGTGCCCAGAGCCAGGTCAGCACCACCGCTGAGAACAAGACCACGGCGACGGCCAGGCTGGCATCAGGTACCCCCAGAGCTCTGGGTGGGCCTGCGGTGCACAGCAAGTCACTTCACACTCTTCCTGGACCCTTCCCCTCGTGACGCTCTGGGTGATAGCAGACCTTCTGACTGTCAGGCAGAGAGGCTGAGTCCCCAGGAGATGAGCTGCTTTTCTCTGAGGAGCGGCACACTGGTGACCAGGCGGGAGGCTGACCTGGGCCTTCTGGAGACTGGATTCCTGTTTGCCGCCGTCTCGGGCCATTGGCTGCCTTGACATAGTGAGGCCTTTGGGGAGTGGTATCCAGACAAGTTGAACATCCACCGGAACAAATTTAAGACCACTCAGTTTAAATTATTGAGCCATATTTATGTGGGTACCACGTGACAGAGATAAAGTAGACATTTGCCTTGATCTCCTGGACAAAATGTATTTAGTCTTGCGTGTATTTTAAACAGTGCGAACCCTGCATGAGGTTTCCCTGCAGGAGTCGATCCGATACGCCCCTGGGGATGCCGTGGAGAAGTGGCTGAACGACCTGCTGTGCCTGGATTGCCTCAACATCACTCGGATTGTCTCCGGCTGCCCCTTGCCTGAAGCCTGTGAGCTGTATCCTCCTGGGTTCCATTCATCCTGTGAAAGGGAGAGGGGGTGATGGGAGAGTTAAACTGAAGGTTCTGGCCCTTTGCCTCATAGGCTGCTGCTCTGGGAAGAGGAGAAGGTGGAATGTTCTCGATTTTCCTTCTCTTCCTTCCCTGATATATTTCTGCTTAGAACCAGGGCCTCGTCTTCCCAGGGTGAGGGAACCCACGTATCCAGGTTGTCCTTGGAAGCAGCGTGTCTTGTTTGGAGCTCTCTTTGATGTGTTTTGGTTGCTTAACCTCAAATCCAGCTACTATGTTAATAGAGATACCCTCTTTTGCTACCATAAGGCCTCTGAGGTTTTCCTCCAACGGCTTATGGCTCTCTACGTGGCTTCTCATTACAAGGTAACTGAAACCAGCCCTCAGGTGGACTTTAGCGGTGGATTCCAGCTCTCGGCAGTGCCTTTTTACTTGACTTTTTGCATCTTTTGTTCCCCGTGGCTCAGGTGCCCATTCCACTGGGACTGGAATGTCCTGATGCTGGCAGGGGCCAGGGGTTCTACTTCAGGGTTGCATTTCCCATTGTTCAGGCTTGTCTTTTGCTCCAGCTTTGTATACGGAGCATGGGATTTCTGCATGTAGCTCCGTGTGTGGTGGCTGGAGAGGGTGGTAAGTTTTGCTCATTTTAAAAGGAGTAATTATATTTCTTGCCAGTTGGCTGAATGGATGGGCTGAGATGACACAGCAGTTGTAATCTTGGGGGTGCTCTGTAACCTGAGACCAGCCTTACACCCCTGGCTATTTTTAGGGATCAGTGAATGAGAATTTAGAATATTTGGAGTCTTAAAAACTAAAAAGATAACATTGGAAAGGACACTTTGTGTGTCTAGGTAGCATTTTTATGAATAATAGCCTTTAACAGAAGGCTGAAGGGTTGGTGTTAGAAGCCCTGAGAGGTTTTCCTAAAATAGCAGCCTCTTATCAGGAGGAGCTTCACTTCCCAGCCGTGAGGTGTGTAGTGCTAACTAAGCAGTTCTCCGCCCCTGCTTTGCAGCCTCAGTGCTCGTGGTGAGGTGACAGCGAACACAGGAGGCTCGTCCCACTGAAGCCCTTATGGAGAGTGTCAGACTGCCTAGCTGAGATGCTGGCACGTGCTTTTCCGGGTTTCAGCACTTCACTTGGCTTCAGGGAAGGCAGTTCTCCAGTCGTGATTCTGGAGTAGCCATTCGAATAAGGATGGGATGAGGAGTGGTTCTCACTGACCGTGTTTGTGCTCCACAGAACTCTCCCAATGACCTTCAGATGCTTTCTGATGCCCCTGCTCACCATCTCTTCTGCCTCCTGCCTCCTGTGCCCCCTACCCAGAATGCCCTTCCAGAAGTGCTTGCCGTCATCCAGGTACAGAAGCTGAGGTGTCCTTGTGGCATCGATTTGGGAACCGCTTAGGCAGTCAAGAATTAGTGGCTCAGTAATGGGAGTGCAAAAGCAGAAGCTGTTGATTCCTAGGCTAGAGCCAAGTGACTGGGTGTATCCAGGCCGGCAGTTAGAGTGCAAAGGAAACCACCACCCTAACACACACCCAAAGCCTCACTGTTCACGGATGGCTGAAAGACAGAACTGGCTTTGCATATTTTGACTTACAGCTCCTGAAGCAGAACTTTGTTTTCCTCTTTATTTCAAAAGCAATCCATGGTACTCATAAAATTAAAAGGTAGATTGGAAATAGATTTTTAGTGCCTGGCATATATTTATGCATTTCTTTATCGTTTTTCTTATTCACAAACATGGGATCATAGTATTTGGAAATCTTTTTTTCCAACATGTCAAATATTCATAATTTTCATAAGTTTTTAAGGGTTACATTGTGTTTCATTACATGCACATACCGTGTTTAGCTGTTTACCCATGAGTCATTGTGAATTTGCACAGTTCTGTACAGAGCCATATGACTCTCCCGAGTCTTAATCGATGAGCTCACGTGTACACCGTGTGTGGAGACCCTCGTCTAGTGTGGTTTTGCTTTCTGGGCCAGGGGGATGTCAATATTCTGCCTCCTCAGGTGACGATGTCAGGATGCCCACAGGACATAGTAATGAAACTTCCCTTAGAAACAGATGAGTTGGTTACAGGGTTAAGTGTGAGTGGGAGTGGAAACAGCTGGCCTGGTCAGAGCCAGGGCAGGGCGCTGGTGAGCTTCTGTGGGTGGGCGCTCTACCTGGAGCTGCCTCTCTCTCTGCACCGTCCTGCTTTCTCCACAGGTGTGCCTTGAGGGGGAGATTTCGCGCCAGTCCATCTTGAACAGCCTGTCTCGGGGCAAGAAGGCTTCAGGTGACCTGATTCCATGGACAGTGTCAGAACAGGTGAAGTGCTTTCCCTGGGGTGTCTCGGGGGATACGCTGGGGATGTTGGAGGCTGTCTTTTGTTGCTAAGTTACTGGCTTGTGCCTCCCTCACCACAGTTCCAAGACCCAGACTTCGGCGGTCTCTCAGGTGGAAGGGTGGTTCGCATTGCTGTTCACCCGGACTATCAAGGGGTAACGTGTCCTCATGCCTTCAAAGCTGGAGTGCTATCGTTAGTTGCAGGCGTGTTACTGGCCGTCATTAGGCCAGGTGCACTCGGTGGTTTAAATAGGAAGCTGATCAAGGAGTAGCAGACCCAGGTGCTGGGGGCGGTTTGCCCGGGGCTGGGTGGTTAGGCGGGATGGTTGTATATGGTTGCTCTTCCCTTTGTGAGGACAGGGGGCTGAGGAACCAGATCTTACTGTCATGACTGCCTGTCTTGGAAGTCTCCACTGAGGAGTTAGCTGGAGAGTCATCAGTTTGGAGCTGGCTGGGCCATGGACCAGAAAGCGTGGCCGGCTGGCCTCCCACTCGGGTGGCAGATGGCGGGCTAGATGGTGCAAGAGCGAGGGTCTTGAGGGTCTCTACTTTGACTTTGTTGGGGGTTTCGTTGGTTTTCTTTGCCAAGGGCAGGGGTGACCCGGAGTGAGGCTTTCTAGAAGCGGTACATGGGTGCAGAAGTACTTGGATGCTGAGGACATCTCTGCTCCCCTCGCCCGTTTCCCTCATGTGTGCTTACAGATGGGCTATGGCAGCCGAGCCCTGCAGCTGCTGCAGATGTACTACGAGGGCAGGTTCCCTTGTCTTGAGGAGAAGGTCCTGGAGACGTCGCGGGAGATTCACACCGTCAGCAGTGAGGTGAGCATCTTCTCGCTGGGCTCCCGGTTCCTGGCAGAGACCAGGTTTCTTTCTGGGTCTTTGGGATCATCCTCAAGAGCAGTCTCGTGGGCTGGGCTACTCTGGGCCGCAGCAACTGAGCTCCTCTCTGGTTTTGGAGACGCTTCTCTCTCTCTAGCTAACACTTAAACTGAGGCCCTCGGATCAGCGTCATCAGCCTCATCTGGAGATGTGTTAAGTCTATCAGTCCCTGAATTGAGGCTCTAGGGTAGGACCCAGTAATCTGGGTCTTAACAAGCTCCCAGGTGATGCTGATGCACCTTTGAGCTTGAAGCCCTAGCTCTGCAGTCTCCTCTCTTCAGTACTGAAGCCAGACCCAGGGAAGCTCCGTCTTTCTGGATATAACACTAGGAACTGGGGTGGCTTTTCACGCGGGTTCATTTGATTTTTCACAACGTGCCTGTTCTGGAGGTGGGGAGGGCTTATATTTAAGGTCAGGCTCAGAGGTGTGTCACTTCCCAGGACACTGGAGCCATGTGGTGGCAGACCCGCGTCTTCAGCCCATCTTGGGAACCCTGCCTCTGTCTCTTTGTACACGTGTTCAGTGTTTCTAAACGTGTGGCTATTTCCTGAATTCTGGGTTCTGGGGAGTGTGAGTCCAGGCTCGTCTAGGGGGTTGGGATTCTTGGGAATGATCACTGGGCTTAGCAGTGTGTTTTCATTTTTAAAACATGGGAACAAAGCTAGAAACCCGCCCCAGTTTTTGGTGTGTTCGTCCAGAGCCTGGTGTGGCTGGGGTGCTTGAGCATGTCACTAACCTTCCTCCTCCTCTGCGGGGTGGACCTGCCTTCCCCCGGCGTCCACCAGGCCGTCAGCTTGTTGGAAGAAGTTGTCACTCCCCGGAAGGACCTGCCTCCCTTACTTCTCAAGCTGAACGAGAGGCCTGCTGAACGCCTGGACTACCTGGGGGTGTCCTACGGCCTGACCCCCAGGCTCCTCAAGTAAGTGTCCCCTGGGCCCTGGTGTCCTGAGAGCCTGCGTTCTCCGGGCTGTGTCTGTCTGTCTGGGGGTGATGGCCATCGGAGACTCCCCGTGGCCCTTGCCAGCCTTGTATGCCAGCTGCTCCCAGAAGGCACACGTGGCGACCTGCTCTCTATGTCTTTGTAGGTTCTGGAAACGAGCTGGGTTTGTTCCTGTTTATCTGCGACAGACCCCGGTGAGTGAGGCGTGTGGCAAAGAAGGGGCTGGCGACGGGTGTGTCCCAGCAGAGCCCCGGGTCCTCTGGCTCCACTCTGAGCAGGCGTCCCTGTGCTGCCAAGAGGTTGGCTCTGATGGCCCCCGGGACAGCTGGCCTCACTGAGAGCCCGCGTGGTCACACTCGTTCCTGCCCCCACCTCCGCCCCACGCAGTCGAGCGGCTTTGTGCTTGACTGAGATGGCAGAGGTGCACGTGGACTTGTTCCCCCGGTTCTGGAATCCTGTCACTGGGGGCCTTCTCGAATATGTACTTTTTTAAAATACAGGAGGGAAGGTCGTTTTAGCAGTGCTTGAGGTAAGTTGGTATCTGAAGGAGGGATGTGATTGTGTGGTTAACAGAGCTGTAGAGAATAAAATGGAAGGTGGGAGAGCTACTAGTCAGGTTATTAGAAAAAATATTTAGCGCCTGTGGTGAATCAGGCAGTGAGTAAGATAAGCCAGGAAAGCTTGTTTTCTGATGAGTGGAAATAGCACAGTGAGCAAACAAACGCTCAGGGGCGATGGTGTGGTGGGTAGCCAGGCTTCTGGGGTGAACTTTCACACTGCAGCCTGAACAGTCAGAGTGGGCCAGCCGTGTGACAGCCCTGCCCGCAGAGAAGAGCGCTTCCAAGCAGAGGGCACAGCAAATGTGAGGACCTGAGGTGGAAAGGACATTGGTGATTTGAAGGAGATAAAAGGCTGGTGTGGTTGGAGGACCTTTGGAAAGGGTGGAGGTGCATGGTAGGGCAGCTCCCTGTTCTGGTGGAGGCGGGGGTTAGAGGGAAGGTTCGGGGCTACCATGTGGACAGTGGATCGCAGTTGAGGCAGGGAGATGAGTGGATGAGAGGGGTGGCGTGGCTCAGGGGGACGCAGTGAGGAGAGAGAAGGGGCCAGATGCCAGGGGTGTTTGGAGGGTGAACTGAGTAGAGTTGAGGGTGGAGATGTGGAAGATGAGTGAACAGAAGGCTTGAGGGCAGTGCTTTGATTTTTGACTTGAGAGACTGAGTGTTGGAAGTGCTGTTCGCTGAGATAAGACTCAATGGAGAGGACCAGATTTGGAGGTGAAAGTGAGAACTGTTTTGGGGTCTAATAAGACCTCCAAGTGGACATAGGGAATAGACAGTTGACCACAGGAATCTGGAATTCAAAGAAGAGGCTGGGCCTGGAGACAGATTTGAGAGTCATCAGTGTGTTCTTAATAGAATATACTCCTGGGTAAAGGATTTTGGAGAGAGTCAGTGTCTATTTTCTTCACAGCTGTAACCCTAGCATTTAATAGCATCTGCTGTGTATATTGTGTTTTCAGTAAATACTTTTGTTCAGTGAGTGAGTTCTTAAAGCTGTTGAAAGTAGGGGCTGAGAATAAAGAAGGTGAGTCCTTGGACATTCCTGCATTTAGAGGAATGAGTTGGAAAATACATCAGGGTAGGGGGCTGAGGAGGAAGAGCTGTGATCTGTAGGAGAAGGGTAGGGTCTGTGGTTTAAAGAAGGGAAGTCATTGCCCTCAAGAGAATGAATAAGTTGAGGACAGTTGACCATGGACTCTGGCACTTGTGATTGGAGTGAAGGTGGCTTCTGTGGAGGGGTTACCCTGAGGAGAGAAGAGAAGGAAGTGAGATAGACTGAATAGGTGGTTCCTACATGAGGCAGAGGGGCCAGAGGAATAGGTCGCTGGAGGGAGACTGGAGTTGGGGTGGGCTCGTCAGCTGGGAGATTCCAGAACATGCTGGTCGGCTGCAGGCTGTGGTCCTGCAGAGCTCATGCAGACACAGATGAGGAGGGGCTGATGACTGCAGGCCCGGAAGAGGCCGGAGGGCAGGAGAGGGGGCCAGCGCATCCCCCACAACTGGAGCGCAGTGAAAAGTGTGGGCACAGAGGGCGTCGGGAAGCTGGTGGAGGTCGTGCCGGGAGGGTGACATTCTCCTGATTGCTCTGTTTTGCTGGAGAGGGGAGCAGCAGCTCAGAGGGAGTGTCAGAGATGTGGTTTTGGAGAGCTCAAGATCAGTATCCAAGGGAGATGCCCATTTGAGCGTTCAGAGCTAGACTGGTGAGGACCACTGGGTGTGTAGCTGCTTCCATGGGGCAGGGGCGGCTGTTGGGGGGCTGGGTCCTCATCAGCGTGGCTGGTCGAGCCTGGGGTGTGGCCTTGGCCGGCGACTGCAGGGAGCACGCTGGAGCCAGTGAGTTCAGCACAGACCATGGTGTGTCCTCGTGTTCTGGTACCGTGCACTGCTTGCTTGTGACTTGGTGGTATTTTATTACTTGAATGCCCTTCAGTTGAAATCCGTTAGATATTTTTATGGTGTTGGGCTGTGTGGTTGTTGTGTAGTAAAAAATGTTAAAACCTGTGGTCACTGTTTTGGAACCTAAAGGAGCCTGCCCTTGTAAGCCTGTTGCCAGCACGAGAGCCCTCGCCGTGCTGTTTGCTGGCCATGGAGTCTTAGCTGTGAGTGCCCAAAACATGTTGATTGGGTCATGTGGTGTTTAAGCTGTAATGCGTCTCTGCTTATAGTCTGACCTGGTGTGAGCCAGGGGCTCACAGCAGAAGGCGTGCTCCAAAGTTCGAACAGCTTTGCTCCATCGCGGGGACCACCAGGACAGAGTGGCCTCTGGAAGCTGTCCTGTAGGCGGTGGCCCTGTGAGAATGAGGGCGAGGCCACCCCTCCCTCCGGGAAGGAAGCAGGGGTCCGTAGAGTGTGCTTACCCATGCGCGGCCCTGTGAGAATGAGGGCGAGGCCACCCCTCCCTCCAGGAAGGAAGCAAGGGTCCGTAGAGTGTGCTTACCCATGCGCGTTAACAGGGGCTTCATAAAAGGGGGCCTTGGTGCCAGTCAGGGATCTGTGTTCCCCAGAATGACCTGACTGGAGAGCACTCGTGCATCATGCTGAAGACACTGATGGACGAGGAGGAGGCAGACCAGGGCGCCTGGCTCTCCGCCTTTTGGAAAGGTGAGTGGGGAGTGGACCTGGGGAGCAGCCAGGTGACGGGCCCCGGGCCCTGCAGACCTCTGACTCCGTCTGGTTGGACCCGCAGATTTCCGAAGGCGGTTCCTAGCCCTGCTGTCTTACCAGTTCAGCACCTTCTCTCCTCCCCTGGCTCTGAACATCCTCCAGAACAGAAACATCGGGAAACCTGTGCAGCCGGGTGAGCTGGCCAGGCGGCCTGAGGGCTGGCGGGGCTTGGTCATGCGGAACGTATGGAAGGCGGGCTTGTGGTCCAGGAGGCGGGCTAGGCTAGGCGTGGAGGGACCAGTTGCAGGCCTGTATCCCCCGCCGCCGCCTCCGCTCAGCAGTCCCTGCCCCATCACAAGGCCTCTGTCACGCGCTGTGCCTGTCATCCCCACGACAGGACTAGAGGCATGTGTGACTTGGCTTCAGAGACACATGTAAGGCCTGCAGCTAGTCAGTTCTGGAACCTGTTCTAAATCCCATGAGCTAGGGCAGCTAGCTCAATTCTGAGGCTCCATTTCCTCATTCATGAAATTGTAATAAGAATCTGCTGCCAACCTTCTGTAGCCAACACATAGAAATGCTTTGGGCACACAGATTGTTTGAATACTTAAAATATAAAAAAGGTGTAAAGGTCATTAGTGCTAACAGCTGTGGGGATTTTCCCCCCTGTTGGTTGTTATGTGAATGTGTGTCTCTTTGGGGATCAATTATATTTGGGTGGAAAAATCTGTTTCTGGAGCTGGGGGTGGGAGCCTGTGTGCTGCCTGCGAAGCTGGGTCCTGAAGAGAAGTGGGGAAAATGCTGGGGTCCTCTAACCCCAGGGCACTGATGCTCAGAGTCCCATGCCAACACGAGGGTCACACACCACCCACCCCCGCCACACAGCCCAAGCCGCCTCCCCTCTGCATGAGGAGGTCAGGGCTGCCTGAGGTGGGGTGTTGTATGGGTGGGCAGGCACTTTCGGGTGGTCCTCCCCTGCTCTGGCCGAAGATTGGTGGAGGAACAGCTGCTGGGTGCCACCCGGCGACCCTTGTGCGTGCCATGTGGGAATTCCAGCAAGGGTGTCGGGCTGCCCTGACCCGTCTGGCTCTGTCGCATGTCCAGCCCTACGCCGGGAGGAGCTGGAAGCGCTTTTCCTCCCCTACGATCTGAAGAGGCTGGAGATGTATTCACGGAACATGGTTGACTATCACCTCATCATGGACATGATCCCGGCCATCTCCCGGCTGTATTTCCTGAACCAGCTGGGGGACCTGGCCCTGTCTGCGGCCCAGTCGGTAGGTTACCTGCTGCTCGGGTGCTGGCTTTGTGGAGCAGTTTATATGCTGGGAGTTGGTCAGCTGCTCTGACATAACTTTGGGCATTTAGTTCTTCATGGTTCTGATAGCATTTACTTCTTCTTGGTTCTGATGAGGGGGTAGGGGACCCCTTTTGCAGGTAGGGGACCCTTGGGCTCTCCAGTCAGGCCATGCACCCAGCAAAACAGTTAGCAGAAGAGCTGCTGTCTGAATCCACATTCTTCTACTCCACCATTTGCCTCGATTCTTTCTCTGCTTATCAGAGGTCCAAGAGCACCCTGTATTGTAACACAGCTGTGAAACGGCTGTTTGCCGGGATAAGAAGTTGGTCTGGGGATTTCGGGAGGAAGGCGTGCTCCTGGTGGATGAGCGGGAAGATTTCCTAGTAGTGTCAGTCGACGTTTTGACCAAGGGAGAGTAACTTTGGTTCTCGGTGCCATTTTAACGGATAAAAGCCTGTTCTGGCAGCCACTCCAACAGATTTCCTGTCCCCCAGGCTCTTCTCTTGGGAATCGGCCTGCAGCACAAGTCCGTGGACCAGCTGGAAAAGGAGATCGAGCTGCCCTCGGGCCAATTGATGGGACTTTTCAACCGGATCATCCGCAAGGTTGTAAAGGTAACCTCAGCCGAGGGCAGGATTTTGGCCCATTTTCTGCCCAAAGATGCAGAAATGTTAACGTTTGGTTCTGATTGCCTCAGATCTCTCTCTCTCTCTCTCTCTCTCTCACACACACACACACACACACACACACACAGAAATGGGGGGCTTCAGCTGTAACATTCTCTCCCAGAGGCACCCCGACTGGAGTGTACCTTGTCTCCACTCTGTTTTCCTGCTCCCCCACGAGTGCGTGGACTCCTGAACCACGCAGTGTGCACTAAATGGTTTAGTAACGAGTGGTTGGGTCTCGGCTGCTCCGTCATCTTCTGCTTCTCGGCCTTGGTCTTTTGTAGCTGTTTAATGAAGTGCAGGAGAAGGCCATCGAGGAGCAGATGGTGGCAGTGAAGGATGTGGTTATGGAGCCCACAATGAAGACGCTGAGCGACGACCTGGTACAAACACCGAACCTCCTCTCTCTCCCCTGGAGGAAGAGCCCTCAGCGCTGGGGTCCTAGGGGTGTGAGGAGCGCACTCCCCAAGTTTCCCTGCCTTTGTGTGTGCTCCCTGCCCTGGATGAGGCCTCCTGCTGAATGTGTGTGAGAGCTGGCAGTCAGCTTCTGTTGCGATATTTTTAGATTTTTTCAGAAGGCATGTTTTAACGTCCTGTACACTTTAGTAAGAGCTTCCTCTGCAGGTGTGGGAGGTGGTGAACGTGGTGAAGGAGAGGTCTGCTGGTGGTTGTGACGGTGTTCCTCCCTCTCCCCTCTGTCTAATTTGCCCCTGCCTGACTCTGACCACAGGACGAAGCGGCCAAGGAGTTTCAGGAGAAACACAGGAAAGAAGTGGGGAAGCTGAAGGACATGGACCTCTCTCAGTAAGGCCCCTCGGCTGCTCGCGGGAAGCACAGAGACTCTGCTCATTTCTTCGAATTCACATCCTGGGTGCCCTGAAAGCTGTGTTTCATGGGATTGTTCTTAGAAGCATTAATAGCTAAAAACCTCCCCATTCACTGTTTGCAAGATAATTTTGAAAGATTCACTTTGTAAGTCATGACTTGAAAATGATATTGTGTCCCAGGCTCCTCAGGGGAGGGGGCTGCTGATCCATAAGCACCCACTTTCAGTGGCTACTTTTTAATACTTGGCTTTTGATGTGAATTTGAAGAAAGGGTTCTATGGCCAACATTCCAACAAAACTAACTCCCTTGCTCTCCAACCTTCTGTGCCCTGGAAGTTACAGCCCTTTTCAAGCTTCAGCTACAACAGTGGTGCCTGCCCCATAGATTGTGAATAATGCTCCAGAATTTGGTGGCCTCTGAGCCTTTTTGACCCATAGTTCCATTGCTGAGTCATTAGGGATGGTAGTTGGACATCAGCTGGAGGCAGCCTGGAGGTCCGAGAGCAGGGTATTGAGCTTTGCCCTCGGCTTTGCAGCATCAGACCCTTGACTTGCCAGGACTCCTAGATCCCAGAGCTGGGGGTGGGGGGGCAGGGCGCAGTCCAGGGGCTTGTGGGCTGTGGAGGTGGGGTCGAGCAGGGAGATGGTGAGGGTGACAGGAGGCTTCTCTTGGGTGGTTGGTGAGTCGGGTAGGAGAAGTCAGGTGGCTGCCTTCTGTGCCCGTGACCCCTGCATGCTCCCGTGATGTTCCCGTCCCCTGCTCTCTGATGTACAGGCGCTGGCGTATCTCAGCCTGGCTTTCATAGCGGGACATGTGTGATGAGAACATCCCCAACCCTCTTACTTTCTTTTAAGCTGTCTTCCCTTCCTTTGAGCAGGCTTTGATATTTCCTTTTATTTTTAAGATACGTAATCCGTGGGGATGATGATGAATGGAATGAAGTTTTGAACAAAGCCGGACAGAATGCCTCGATCGTCAGCTTGAAAAGGTGAGGGCCTGGCATCCACCGGGCAGGGGAGGCCTTCTGGCCTTCTCTCTGCTTCCCTAGTAGCTTTCACTTGGGAAAGGAGGCTGCGCAGGTGCTTTGAGGAGTCACCGTTCTCTCCTTTGAGGGTGCTCCTTTTGCTTCGTATCTCCTACTGATCATTTGGAGGCTGGGATCTCTGCATCCCTTGTATCCCCAGACGTGTCAGGGAGCCGGGCTTGAACAGCCCTGGAGCTGGTGCTGACTGAGCACTTCCTGGGGGGCTTTGATGCAGCTTTCCCTTCATGCTCAGGACAACAGAGGTGGCTTGGTTCTTACATCACTGCTTTTCTTTTATTGAAGTGTAATTGACTTCCAGTGTGGTGTAATTGACTTACAGCATTGCTGTACCGCAGTGAAATGACTCAGTTATACATATATATAGTTTTTCGTATTCTTTTCCATTATGGTTTATCACAGGATCTTGAATGTGGTTCCCTGTGCTGTATAGTAGGACCTTACTTGTCCATTCTGTATATACCCGTTCGCATCTGCTAATCCCAGGCTCCCACTCCCTCCCTCTCCTGCCTCCCTCCTCCTTGGCAACCACAGGTCTGTTCTCTGTTTCTGTGATGGTTTCATAGAGCGGTTCATTTGTGTCACATTTGATTCCAGATATCAGTGGCGTTGTATGGTATTTGTCGTTCTTCTGCTTATTTCACTTAGTATGATAATCTCTGGTTGCATCCATGTTGCTGCAAATGGCATTATTCCATTCTCTTTATGACTGAGATTTGCTTCATTGTATAAACGTACCACATCTTCTTTCTCCATTCATCTCTCAGCGGGCACTCAGGCTGCTTCCATGTCTTGGCTGTTGTGAGTAGTGCTGCTGTATACATAGGGGTGCATATACGTTTTTGAATTAGAGTTCTGTCTAGATGTATACCCGGGCATGGGTTGCTGGATCATAGGGTAGTTCTTAATCTGCTGAGGAACCTCCACGCTCGTCTCCGTCGTTGTTCAGTCCGTCTCTTTGCGACCCCATGGACTGCAGCACTCCAGCCTTCCCTGTCTTTCGTCCTCTGGCGGAGTTTGCTCAGATTCATGTCCATGCGTCTGTGCTGCCATTCAGTCATCTCATCCTCTGCTTTCTGTATTGATTGCACTGACTCACGTTCCCACTGACAGTGTAGGAGGGTTCTGTCTTCTCCACATTCGCTCTGGCATGTGTCAGTTGTAGACTTTTTAATGATGGCCATTCTGACCAGCATGAGCTGTAGTACCTCTGTGCTTTTGATTTGCATTTAGCAGTGTTGGGCATACTTTTGTGTGTCTATTGGCCATTTGTGTGTCTTTTTGGAGAAAGGTCTCTAGGTCTTCTGCCCTTTTTGGATTTTTTTTCTTTTTATTGAGCTCTATGAACTGTTTGTATATTTTGGAAATGGAAATCAAGCCCTGGTTGATTGCATCATTTGCAGATGTTTTCTCCCATTCTGTAGGTTTCTTTTTGTTTATGGTTTCCTTTGCTATGTGAAAGCTTATACATGTGATTAGATCCCATTTATTTATTTTTGTTTTTATTTCTGTTTGGGAGACTGACCTATGAAAACATTGGTATGATATTTGTCACAGTGTTTTGCCCATTTTCTCTTCTAGGAGTTTTATGGTTATATCGGTGCTTTAAAGATGAAGTAATAACCAAAGCTCTCAGGTGTTAAGTGACTTCCCAAGGAGCATATAACTAGAGACAGAGCCAGAATCAGGACCAGGGCTGTCCACTGCAAAGCCCATGGTTTTACCTGCTGTAATCTCCTTCCTCTAAGCCAGTGGTTCTCAACGTTTTGGGTTGTGGACCCCAAATGGCTTTTGTGCATGTTGGTTGTATCTATCAATATTTCCCATTTTAGAAATGAAATACTGAGAAGTTTTTTAAAAAAAAATTTTTTTCTCATTCAAAATTAACAGTCATGGACTCATTAGGGTTTAAAAAAAATTTTTTTAATAACCTTTTCATAATTTCAGTGAGAAGAGTGGGAATGTTTTACATATATGTTTTTCCAAATTTCTTTAATATTTGGGAAACTAGAAAGCAGCTGGATTCTCTTTGTCTGCTTCTGCCTTCAATCTGCTGTGCTATCATACAGCTTGTAGCCTCTGGAAAATAGAATAGTTGGGAGAGAATGAAAGTGGAAAAGGCAAATTATGTATTAGATTGTTTTGAAAATAGTTTTGACTTTGGGGTCCACCTGGAGGGATCTTGGGGAGCTCCAAAACTCTTTGGACTGCTTTTTGATAAACCCTTGCCCCAGCTACTTCTCTGCAGAGCCACGTGTTTGAGGATGGCAGTAGTTCCGTGGGCCGGAACCTTCACTGGAGTTTCCCTGGGGAACACAATGAGCCCTCCCCTGCCCTGGACCTCTGGAGATGAGGCTTCCGGGGTTGGCTTGGGGGTTCGTGGAGAGGGTGAGTTGTTGGCATTGCCATCAACAGGGTCCCCTGAAGAGTTTATTTGGAAAAAGGACATCTTGTGACTCTAGGAGCCATAGACCCCTGAAATCAGGATATCCTCTTCTGCCGTCTCCATAAATCACTGTGCAGCCTGGAGGTTTCCCCCATCAGCGCTGGTCTCGTTTTCAAGATGGTCTCTGTCATGGCACAAAAGCCCACAGTCAGTGTGTCCTAATTTCTGGTTTGGACGAAAAAGTAGGCATGGCCCAGGGTTGAGAGTGGCTACCGCCTTGACCGTGGTGGCTTTGGAGCGAGGCCGGCTGCGCATGTGGTGTATGGCAGCCTTGTCCCGTGCTCCGCCGCTCCTGCCTTTGGGCTGGCTGTCACCGCCTGGAGGAGCCTCCTGCATTACTACCCAGCCTGTGTGGCTATCCGTGTGTCCACGGCTCAGTGTTAATGTCAGAGCTTGTGCTTTTGGAGGTGAAAACACTGACTGTCATCATGTATGCATTTGAGACATCTTTTCTTTGTTTTATTAGCAGTCATTTCATTCGGTGATGTTAATGGTCTCTGGACAGAATTGTTCACCCTCTCCTTCTAAGGAGATGTTTGTTTCCAGGGCAGAATGAGACTGGAGAAAAATTTGTAACCTGTAAGCTGGAAGGAAGGTGGCTGTTTCTGAGCTAGTCTTGTGTTAATCTATCAGTGAGGGGCTAGTGGCCAGCTGAAGTGTGTCCCTATTCCTTTGGGTTTTCTTCTCACTTAGGAAAGATAACAGCACATCAATAAGTACTGGATGATTTTTCTGGGAATTTCATGCTTTGTATTATATTGGGGACTATCCTCACAGTCACTGGGATAATGTGTCTGGTTTCCAGGGTAATCCTCAGTCGTAATTGATGGGAATGAATTTTTCTTGTGATGCCTTGGGTTTTTAAGTTTTAGGAGGGGAAATGTACAGATTTCAGGAGTTCAGGTGTAGCTTTTTTTCCTCCACAGACTAAGCTCGGTCAGGGTGGGATCAGAGTTGGTACGTTGTGTCCTCAGCCCCCAGCACAGCACCCCGTAGGCCTACAGAGAACATGTCTGTGTAATTGCACATTCTTACATCAAGTTTCAGATGACGGAAACCCTTTTTCAGACAAAGCAGAGCAATCTGAAAGAGGGAACAGATCCAGCGTGTTTTTCTTTCGACTCTTGTTTTTTCTTTTCCAGTGACAAGAAAAGGAAGCTGGAGGCCAAACAAGAACCCAAACAGAACAAAAAGTTGAAGAAAAACAGAGATATGAAGAACAAAAAAGATATGAAACTGAAGCGGAAGAAATAGTGGAGAGATGCTTGGGCGTCGGCGGCTGACTCGAGGAAATGCCCTGACTTGCGGGACTGAGTGGCAGCTGACTGGACTATTACAAGCAACAGGATCCCCAGGAAACCCAGAAGCAGGCCAGGAATTCAGTCTATGGGCTGAACATGGCTTAAGGCAGCGTCGCTTCCGAGGGCGTCTGCTTAGAACGCGACGGTTGGCACATTGTCCGTGCCGCCTCTCCTCGCCCCAGTCCAGGCCTGCCTTTCCCAACGTTCATACTTCGCTTCGGGCCCAGCTTTCTCCATTCCTTCCTGCGCATGGTGAAGCCGTGCTGGCTCTCGTCTCTTCTCGAGCATCAAGTACACGGCTGTCGGGAGACCCCGGAGGCGGCGTGGGGAGCATAAAGGCCTGTCGTCATGAACTTGCCCAGGCTCCCTGAAGCCTGGAGTCCCAGGAGCTCTAGTCCAGCTGTACGGCCGTGTCAGCCACGTTTAAGCGCTAGGACCCTCTGTGCCATGTTCCGACCCTTTCCTCCCCTAGCAGTGACCAGAAAACTTGACTTCTCAACTTAGGGAATGATATGATATCTGAGTCCCCAGGACCTGTTATTTCATCCATTTGGGAAAAAAAATGTTGGGAAAGACCCTTTTGCTAGCAGGGATGAGGGGAGATAGAGAATCTATTTTTAATAAATAACATCCTAGAAAAATCAGTGGCCTGTGTGCTCGTCGACTGCACCTTGATGGGAGTTGACTTTGCCCATTTCTTCTGGTGGATCTTGGCTGCAGGTGCACTTGAAAGGGTGCCGGCATTAAGGCTCAGGGTGGCTGGGGCTTACCAGGCTGGGAGCCTGTGGGGGAATTGACCACACTGACCCGCGCTTCCTGTAGTCATTCCGTAGGACTTGGTGCGACACCTGGAAGCCAGCCAGCTGGGCCTCTTTTCATCCCTAGCTCCTGTCATTTGGTTCCCTCCATCTCTTGTGGACAGGAGTGTGCTGGCTTCATGTGTACCGTGGAATGTTTGGTATCTATTTTCCAGTCCTAAGTCTGATACCATTGTTATTGAAACCTGGACCCTGCCATCCTTGACCAGGGGTCGAACCCAGGCCCTCTGCGGTGGAAGCTTGGAGTCCTAACTGCTGGAGCACCACAGAACTCCCCCTCTGCTGGTTCTGTGCAGTCGTTCCCTATTCATGTCACAAGTGCAGGGAGAGTTCAGAGTGGAAGTTGGCTCCATCGTGCTCCGATTCTGATCTACCTGTCTCCTCGTCTCTGCGTGTGAGTTGCTGTGATTTTTCCAAGCTCCCTGAGTTAGATTTCAGCTTCTGTATTTTTTCTTCTTTTTATCTAAAAAATTCCTGTGGTGGCCTTGGTTACTGTTCTTCCTTGGTTTTTCATAGACTCTAAAAGGACTGTCTTCTGTGAATCCAAATAGATCCTTTCCTCAGCCCTGGTAGGTTATCTGGTTCCTAGAAGTCTAGTCTGTAGACAGGGAAGGAAGAGGAGCTTCTGAAACAAAGAGGATTAAATGTGCAGCTTCCAGGACAGAGGAGGAGAGCAGATTCTGACCACCTGTGCCTGGGACCACCACACCTTCTCCCCATTAAGTCTACAGGAAAGTTCAATGAGATGAAAAAAATATTTTGATCCAATTTTCTCGGGTGAGTGCCTGAGCCTGCCTTTTAGAGAGGATTTTTTAAAAAATTAATTTATGACTGTGCTGGGTCTTTGCTGTGAGTGCTTTCCTCTAGTTGTGGTACAAGGGCTTCTCACTGCAGTGACTTCTCTCGTTGTGGAGCTCAGGCTCTAGGCATGTGGGCTTTAGTCTCCCGGGCTCTAGAAGAGCACAGATTCAGTAGTTGTGATGCACGGACTTAGTTGCTTCACAGCATGTGGAATCTTCCTGGATCAGAGATTGAACTCACGTTTTTGGTGTTGGCGGGTGGATTCTTTACCACTGAGCCACAAAGGAAGCCCATCAGAGAGGGTTTTCTTAAAGAGAGTGGCTGAAATGCAGTCACAGCCCCAAATGATCTGAGCTGGCTGGTGTGTTAAAACCTCTCCAGCCACATCATCTTACAGGTGCAGGACCCAGCTTGGCCTTGGCCTTGCTCAGCACCTCTAGTGTCAAAGCCTGTCCTCGGCTCTGTTCCGTGGACTCTCTCTGGCCTTGATGCTGGCTCTGCCTGGCCCTTGCTGTGACCTGGAGCACACTTCTTACTTCCACCCGGGTCCACGTGTGTGTAAACTGCAGGTGGTAATGACAGCACCTCCCTGGAAGGGCTGCTGTGAAGAGCAGAGGACAGTGCCTGCGAGGAGCAGGCGTTCACCAAGGCTCTCTGTTCCGTGGCATGTGTAACCCAGGGGAGCTGCTCTGTTACCCACAAGTGCTACGATGGACAGAATGAGGCCAGGCTTTGTTCTAAAACCACAGCCTGTACTCTGGCCTTTCTCTGTGCACGTGAAAAGGAAGTGAGCATTCCACCTACTGTGTACCGTCTTGGCGCTTATGTGCAAAATGTGTGCAGGTCTCTGCACTTGGTGGTTGTGATCTTGGGTTCTCCTCCAAACCTTGAAAAAGCGCGCCTCCCCCAGACCTCACCATCTGGCCTCCAGACAGAGTGACATCTGTAAAGCTCAGTCTCAGGAAATCTCACTTGCAAAATGAATTCAGATAGGCCGCCGATGAATGCTGTCACCAGGCTGGGGAAGGGGCCGAAAAAGCCTGAACAAAGAAGATTCCTCAGTGGTCTCATCCCCCCGCCACTCCACCGAGCCGGAGGGAGCCAGTGCTGGCCCGCTTCAGCGCTTCCACTGCTCATCTGTCCCCCGCCGTCCCAGAGGACCCTCGAGTGACCAGGAGTGACACAAAGGGGGCTGCTGAGGCTGGGGGAGGGGACGGGGGGAGTGACCGTCACCTTGGATAAATGTAGGCTCATTATCTGAGGCCATCACACCAGCCGCCAGTCCCCTGGCCCGGAGCGGGTGGGACTGGCCTCCCCTGGGCCTGAATAGGCGACTCAGACTATAGACGCTGCTCTCCATTCTCTAAACAACTAGTGAAAGCCGAAAGGTGGTGTAGATTCTGCAGAAGGCAGAGGGTGGCGGGAGAGGGAGACGCTGAGGCTCTTCTTCTGCTTTCAGTGGTTCAGCTGAGGAGAAAGCTGTGATAATCCCGACATCTGGCTGCTGTGGGCCAACCGGCAGGAGAAGGGAAAGTATCCGGAGCCAGGGGGCAGACTCGGCTTTAGCCTTGGTGGCCCTTCGGGATGAGTTTCCTGTGGAGACCCCTGCTGAGTCAGCCCAGCTTCTCAACTGCCCGCAGGGCAGCTGAGTAGAAGGAAACCACCCCCTCCTTTCCCTAAGCAGGGACCCCTGCTAGGGAGAAGTTCACCATCCTCTCCCCAGCCTGCCTTTGGCTGCTAACAGCCTGAAGTGGGCAGCAGAGGAGAGAGGCCCCCATGCTCCTGAGCAGCGGCTGGGGGAGGAAGCCTGGCCACTGGGGCAAGGTAAGGTGACTGAGACAGTCCTGTTTCCTCGCTAGTTTCTCCTGGCTCCTTGGAGAATGTCTGATTTTTTTCCCTAATTATTATTTAAGTGCTTGCTTTAGAACATGTTTCTGCTACACGCAGGCTTGAAGAGGTCTTGCTCCCCTTATGTTACCTTCCCTTCAATCTTCCACCCCCTAAAAAGAAAACACGGCTGAGCTCCTGTATGGAGCCAGCTGGTGACTAGACCTTACTTCTTAGGCTGCATACTTGACTGAGGCATCTCCTTTAGGGGTGGGGGAGCTTATAGGGAGGGTGGGCACAGACCTCTGAAGGGGAGCCCCTGGAGATGGTAAGTGCTGGGGGGGACAACCCACCCCCAAACCACCTTCGCGGCGGCCTCTGCCCAGGAGGATGGTGCCAAGGGGTGTGCCTCCCACCTGAGGCCACCAGAGGGCGCCATGGGTCCATGGCGAGCCCTCTCCCCACAGAGGCCAGGGCCCCAGGCTGGGCCTCAGGCTGCCATACCTGGGCCTCCATCCAGCAAAGCGCACAGTGGGTCTTTCCCAGGACTGATTGACCCTGTGGGGTCTTCATGTTGTCCCCCACCTGCAGAGTCCTGGCCTTGGTCACTGAACCACAGCCACTCCCGTCAGTGTTCCCAGTGACCTTAGGAATTTCTCCTCCTGCTTCAGACGGGAAACATTTTAAAAACCTTTATTTCTACCTGGACTTTGCACCTGAGACAAACTACCACCTATTCCAGAGAACCTTTGGGCCTGAGTCACTGGCTTCCGGTCTTCTATCCTTTAACAGGTGACACAGCCAGCAAGTGCTCAGCAGGGCCTGAAGGCAGCAGCCACCAAAGCCAGGGGGGCCCTCATCAGGGCCCCCTCCTCCCCGGGCTGGGCCACACAGAACTGCATCGTGGAAGGATTTGCAAACAACTATTCTGACAGCCGAGCAGTAGTTCTGCACATCAGGGCGGTGGGGCCTGGGGCTCAGGGCACAGCAGGAAAAAGTCCCTGACAGCTGTCTTTTTAAAAAGTTTATTGAAGAATAGTTGATTTACACCAGGGAAGCCCTGGTGGCTCAGAGGTTAAAGCATCTGCCTCCAATGCGGGAGACCCAGGTTCGATCCCTGCGTCAGGAAGATCCTCTGGAGAAGGGAATGGCAATCCACTCCAGTATTCTTGCCTGGAGAATCCCATGGACGGAGAAGCCTAGTAGGTTACAGTCCATGGGGTTGCAAAGAGTCGGACACGACTGAGCAACTTCACCTTCATAGTTGATTTACAGTGTTATGTTAATTTCTGCTATGCAGCAAAGTGATTCAGTTTTATATTCTTTTTCATATTTTTCATTATGGTCTTATCATATTGAATGTAGTTCCCTGTAGTATATGGTAGGATCTAATTTTTTACCCATTCTATATATAATAGTCTGCATCTGGGAATCCCAAACTCCCAATCCATTCCCCGCCTGCACTGCTTAGCAGCCACAGTTCTGTTGTTTTGTAAATATGTTCATTTGTGTTATATTTTAGATTCCACATGTAAGTGACATCATATGGTATTTGTCTCTCTGACTTAGTATGACACTCTCTGGGTCCCTCCGTGTTGCTGCAGATGGCTTGATTTCATCCTTTTTTACGGCTGAGTAGCGTTTCATCGCATACGTGCACGGCATCTCCTCCACCCATCCCTCTGATGATGGGCGTTTAGGCTGTCTCCATGTCTTGGCTGTTGTAAACAGTGCTGCTGTGAACATAGGGGGTGAATGCACCTTTTCAAATTAAAGTTTTGTCTGGATATATGCCCAGGAGTGGGACTGCTGGATCATATGGCAACTCTTTAATTTTTTGAGGAACTCCATACTGTTTTCCATCGGATTGTAGCAACTTACATTGCTACCAACAGTATGGGAGAGTTCCCTTGTCTTCATATCCTGTCCAGCATTTATTTGTAGACTTTGATGGTCATTCTAACTGGGGTGAGGTGGTACCTCATTGTCGTTTTGATTTGCTTTCGCTAATTAGTGATGAGGGGCTTCCCCGGTGGCTCAGAGGCTAAAGCGTCTGCCTGCAATGCAGATCTGGGTTCGATCCCTGTGTTGGGAAGCTCCCCTGGAGAAGGAAATGGCAGCCCACTCCAGTATTCTTGCCTGGAGAATCCCATGGACAGAGGAGCCTGGCAGGCTACAGTCCATGGATCACAAGAGTCAGACACGACTTAGTGACTAAACCACCACCACCAATTAGTGATGATGAGCATCTTTTCATGTGCCTACTGGCCATTTGTATGTCTTTAGAGAAATGTCTCCTTAGGTCTTACTCATTTTTTGATTGGGTTTCTTTTGCTTTTGATATTGAGCTGTGACAGCTCTTTCTATATTTTGGAAATTAAGCCCTTGTCAGTTTCATTTGCAAATAATTTTCCTCCCAGTCTGTAAGTTATCTTTTTGTTAATGGTTTCCTTTGCTTTACAAAAGCCTGTAAGTTTGATTAGGTCCTGTTTGTTTTTGCTTTTATTTCTATTGCCTTGGGAAACTGACCTAAGAAAACACTGGTATAATTTATGCCAGAGAATATTTTGCTTTTTTGTCTAAGAGTTTTATGGTGTTATCTTATACTTAAGTCTTTAAGGCACTTTGATTTTTTGTGTATGTTGTAAGGGAGTGTTCTAACTTTATTGATTTACACGTGGCTATCCAGCTTTCTCACCACTTGCTGAAGAGACTGTCATTTTCCCACTTTTCTTTTTTCCATTATTCTTGCCTCCTTTGACGAAGATTAATTGACCATAGATAAGTGGGTTTGTTTTTCTCTATTCTGTCCCACTGATTAATGTGTCTGTTTATATGATAAGTGCTGGTGCTATGCTGGTTTGATTACTGTGGCTTTGTAGTATTGCTGAAGTCTGGGAAAGTTTTGCCTCCTTTCTATTTTTGCAGGATTGCTTTGGCAATTCTGGGTCTTTTGTGGTTCCATTATAAATTTTAGGATTATTTGTTCTAGTTCTGTGAAAAATCTGACAGCTTATTCCTGGCATTGGTCTCCTGTCCTTCCAGTCTAGCTCAGTGCCATGTAAGTACTTAACGAATGGGAACACACCTACCCTGTTGGACAGAAGAGGAAGACTCAGGCCCAATGAGGGTTGGATCCAGGCTCAGGTCCTGGGAGGGGCAGGGCAGGGGTTAGCAGCTGGCCACGCACAGCTTCTGGTAGGGGCTTTGTTGCCTCTGAGAAACAGGTGTCTCAAGTAACCAAGGAATCAGCTCCAGGTTCTCTTCCTGGTCCTTAGGGCTCCTCCCTAGCTCTGAACTTTGGGTAACCCTCCATAAGAAGCCATGAGGCCAAGGTCATTGTTAACAATTGTTTATTGTTAATAAAACCATAGTACATTTACAATAAGTGACAACATTAATGTATAGTTACAGTATCATACAATATTACAGCAATAAAATAACGCCTATTCCTTTGTACATCCAGCTCAAGCAGCTAGTTGAAAAATATTTTCCAGGGTTGCAAACCCCCAGGGTTTTTCAAGGTGACTGAAAGGACACCTCCTAAAGTGCCTGGGGCTTCTGGTGAATAAATAGTTTCTAAGGTACAGCCAGACAGCCAATGGGGACATCCAGCACAAGCTGTTCCGGACGCCCCGGATGTCTGGTACATAAATACGACAAGGGTCCAGGCCCAGCGATGCGTCCCCACCCAGGAGAGCCTGGAGCCTACAGGATGGGAGGGGCAGGTAGCAGGGAAGTGGAAGGACGTCTATCTTCCAGTCCTTCCTGTCTACCTATGCCCCGACCTTTAAGTTCCCCAAGACCCGCAGTTCCCAATGGGAAGTCTGGGCCCTGCTCTCCAGTCCAAGTTAAAGGACTCTTTCACTGGAGAGACTGGACTGGCGGGATGTTTAGGGCTCTAATTCTGGCTTGGGATTTCAGAGTCAACCTCTTTACACTGGCCCCTGAAAAGAGCAGCAGCAACACAAGCTGAGGCCACCAGGCTCCTCCACTGTGCCCCACCCTTGGCTCAGACCAAAAGCTTTGAAGGCAGTGGTGGGGTGACTAACCGCCTTCTCCACTACTCACTGAGCAGGCTGGCGGCCCCTCTGCCCAAAGGAGCCCAGACACCAAGGAAATAGACTGAAAATGACCCTCTTTGCGGGATCCCCAGGCCCCCTGGAGGCCACATCAGGCACAGCCTTAAGTTCAGGTTTGTCTGACATGACACTGAGGGAAAAACACCAGTTTTGACTGAAATGGCCTGAGGCCCAGATAGAACATACACTCTCTACATTCATAAGGATGCCCACACCCCCCAGGAGCCCCACTTTGGACAGTCTGAGCTGCCCGAGGCCCTGGGGGGGTGGGCTGGTTAGAGCCTGGAGGGCATGACCAGCAGCTGTGCAGAGCAGAGCAGGATCAGCGCAGGTCTTTGGGAGGGGCACACGAGGGTGAGTGCATGGCAGCCCTCTGGTGCAAGCAGGTGGCAGGTGTGGGGAAGGGCCACTTGTGGCCACACCTGCCCTTGGCTCATGACTGGTTGAGCAAATGCTTAGGCTCTGGGCCGGCCCAAGTCTGGCTCCAAGAGTACCGGTAACCAGTCTCAGCCCAGCAGGGCCCCAGCGTGTCCACTGGTCCTGGCTGTGTGCCGACCCAGACACCTCCAGGAAGCTCCCAGCCTTTCTTACCCGCCAGGAGGCCTAGTGATAGAGCCAGCCGCCCCCACACCTCACACCCGAGAGGTGACGTAGAGCGAGTGCACGCGCTCGGCCAGGGTGCTCTGCAGGTCCTGCAGTGGGTCCAGGCCCTGCACTTTGCTGCTGCGGCCGTAGATGAGCTGCCGGAAGGAGTCCTGCTCCAGCAGGGTCTTCATGTGCTTGAGGAAGTAGCCCTCGCAGAACAGGGCTAGTTCGGGGGCGTTGTGGATCTGTGGGGGCAGGGAGAGGGTGAGACCCACAGCTTCAGCACAGCCCTGCCCAAAACTGCTCCCAAACACTCCTCATGGGCAAAGGTCCAGCTTCAAGCCCCAGACTCGGGGAGGCAGGCAGGCCCTATCTCTGCATCTTAGGGCAACTGAATTCCTCATTCTATGAGCATCTCCTCGTGTTAGACTGATCTGGGTTCAAATCCCAGCTGAGCCACCAGGAACATTCTGGCATCTTGTTCTCCGCCTGGGTCCTGCTGGTGACGGCTTGTTGAAGGGCAGTCCTCGTCTCCATAGGATTGGAAGCTCCCTCCCTAAGGGCAGGGGCTGTCCAGGTGGGATGTGCAGCTTAAGGCCCAGCACACGAGTTTTCACGTGGGAAACGCCCAGCAAACACTGAGTGCCCTCTCTGGGCCAGGCACCAGATGCAGGCCCTGAGGCCCAGGTCTGTGAGGTGCTCTCAGAGCTGGTGTTCCAGATCAGGGGGACGAGAGAAGCCAAGGAACCAGCCAGGCCAGGTGACCATGGACAGTAGTCAGTGCTCTGAGGCAGTGAGAGTGGGCGAAGGGGCAGAGAGGTGTGTGACTTGGCAGCTGGGGGAGGAGACTTTCTGGAGGACCGCAGCAGTCCTGGGGTGGAAACGAGTTGAGAAAGAGATGGGGGCCATGTGGCCGGGTGAAAGGAGAGGGAGGCATTGGAAGGGGAGATGGGAGAGGGTCCTGGGGGCCTTGTAAGGGGTGACAGATAAGGGCTGGGTCTTTACTTTGCGTGGGAAACCTATGAAGAGTTTCAGTAGGGGAGTGGCGGGGTCTTCACACTTTTCAAAGAGCCTTGTGGACTGCAGAGCGAAAGCCAGGACGTGTTAGAGGCCAGGCCAGCGCGCTCGTCTGAGAGCAGAGAGAGTGGAGGTAGCGGGACAGGGAGGGGTGGCTGATGCATTGCGGGTGTGGGAGGTGACCGTGGCATCTGCTGCGAGGAGGAAGATGAAGGAGGACCAAGCTGGGGAGAAACTCAAGCAGTGTTGAGAACTGATCTGACTTGGAGGGCTCTGCTCTTTGCCGCCCCGGGTCTCACTGCCCAGTGCGGCACAGCTGGTACGGGACCTGGGGTCCACCTGGCTCAGAGCTCAGCTCCCCCAACTGCTGTGCCGCCTACTGGGCGGCCATGACCTCAGCCACAGAGAGGGTGACACTGTCCTTCAAAGCTGCCAGGGCACAGCAGGGTGAGTGATGGGGGGCAGGGGTGGCAGCGGGGGCCCTCACCTTGGCATACTTGTAGGTGTTCACGGCGCTCTCCACGCTCAGGGTCTGGGAGCACAGGATCTCACAGTGCCGCTGCAGGGAGTCCAGCTGGAACAGGTTGGCAGCTGACAACAGCTGGCAGGAGGGAGAGAGGCTGTGGGTGAGCGGGGCCAGGCCTGTGGCCCCGGCATCACAGAACAGAGAGTCCCTGTGTGCCCTCCTGACCCCCAGGACCCTCCCTGCTCACCTGCCAGTTAAGTCCGATGGCCTTGATTTATTTCTACCCCAGGCCATCTAGGTATTTGCTAGGATACCTTGGGAGGTATCCGATAGGTGACAGACACTGGTTGGAATTTCTCGTGTCGCGAGGCCTTCAACTATGAGCTGCCTGCTCATCTACATGACCTTCTAGCCAGGCCTGTGGCCAGCAGTGGGTCGGTTCTCTAAGCAGTAACCTGGTAAGGTGAGGGGAGGGGGTACCTGCTGCCTTCTGATCCTCTCGGGCTTTCCATCCTCAAGGGTGGCCCTTTCTAACCCTGAGGGGTTGCCTGGGAGGTGGGGTTCCACAGGTGCACCATTTCCCACGCGCTCAGAAGAGCGAGGACCTGCAGGGAAGCAGGGGGTCCTCGCAGAGGCCCCCTTCCCTCCCTCCTCATGTCTCCAATGCTGTGTTTCTGAGAGCGGAGTGGTTGAGACCTGGCAGATGTCTCAGGCTGGGCACAGGCATGGTGGATGGGCTCAGGGGCTCCCCGCTCCTCTCCCCTTCCCCGACAGGCCAGGTCCTCACCTCCAGGATGTCACCGGTGGGGATGTGCATGGATTCCG
>SJXQ01000079.1:307160-320673 GCA_006408695.1 Aepyceros melampus | reverse complement strand
GTGTCAGTCGCCAGGTCTGTCCCGTGGTCCATCTGCCTGTATGTCAGTCTCCGGGTCTGTCCCGTGGTCCATTTGCCTGTGTGTTAGTCTCCGGGTCCATCTTGCGGTCTGTCTGCCTGTGTGTCAGTCGCCAGGTCTGTCCCGTGGTCCATCTGCCTGTATGTCAGTCTCCGGGTCTGTCCCGTGGTCCATTTGCCTGTGTGTTAGTCTCCGGGTCCATCTTGCGGTCTGTCTGCCTGTGTGTCAGTCGCCAGGTCTGTCCCGTGGTCCATCTGCCTGTATGTCAGTCTCCGGGTCTGTCCCGTGGTCCATTTGCCTGTGTGTTAGTCTCCGGGTCCATCTTGCGGTCTGTCTGCCTGTGTGTCAGTCGCCAGGTCTGTCCCGTGGTCCATCTGCCTGTATGTCAGTCTCCGGGTCTGTCCCGTGGTCCATTTGCCTGTGTGTTAGTCTCCGGGTCCATCTTGCGGTCTGTCTGCCTGTGTGTTAGTCTCCAGGTCTGTCCCGTGGTCCATCTGCCTGTGTGTTAGTCTCTGGGTCCATCCTGCGGTCTGTCTGCCTGTATGTCAGTCTCCAGGTCTGTCCCGTGGTCTGTCTGCCTGTGTGTTAGTCTCCGGGTCCGTCCTGTGGTCTGTGTCCAGTGGCCTTTCTGCCCCTGTGTCAGTCTCTGGGTCCGTCCTGTGGTCCGTCTGCCTGTGTGTCAGTCTCCGGGTCCGTCCTGTGGTCTGTCTGCGCCCTGCGGTCCGTCTGCCTGTGTGTCAGTCTCCGGGTCCGTCCTGTGGTCTGTCTGCCTGTGTGTCAGTCTCCAGGTCCTGCGGTTGGTATGCCTGTGTGTCAGTCGCCAGGTCTGTCCCGTGGTCCATCTGCCTGTATGTCAGTCTCCGGGTCTGTCCCGTGGTCCATTTGCCTGTGTGTTAGTCTCCGGGTCCATCTTGCGGTCTGTCTGCCTGTGTGTTAGTCTCCAGGTCTGTCCCGTGGTCCATCTGCCTGTGTGTTAGTCTCTGGGTCCATCCTGCGGTCTGTCTGCCTGTATGTCAGTCTCCAGGTCTGTCCCGTGGTCTGTCTGCCTGTGTGTTAGTCTCCGGGTCCGTCCTGTGGTCTGTGTCCAGTGGCCTTTCTGCCCCTGTGTCAGTCTCTGGGTCCGTCCTGTGGTCCGTCTGCCTGTGTGTCAGTCTCCGGGTCCGTCCTGTGGTCTGTCTGCGCCCTGCGGTCCGTCTGCCTGTGTGTCAGTCTCCGGGTCCGTCCTGTGGTCGTCTGCCTGTGTGTCAGTCTCTGGGTCTGTCTGTGGGCTGTCGGGGCCTATGGGGCTGTCTCACCTTGCTGGTCTTGAGGATGTCAAACATGAGCGGCAAGCCCTCGGTCACCAGCTCTTCATTGTATTCCTCCTCCTTGATGGAGCTGAAATCCCGCAGGAGGCTCTGTACCACCGAGTACCGAGACTGGGAGAAGGACGTCCTCAGAGACTCGATCCAGACGTGCAGCTTCCAGGGGACGCCTGGGCCGGGAAGGGGTAGGGCAGTCACCTCCCAGGCAGAGCACTCCCCAAAGGGACCACTGAGCCCACCGCATGACAACCCTCTTTCCGGCAGACCAACACACCTGATCCCTGCCCAAGTGGGGGCAGCCCCTCTCCCCAGCTTAGCACAGCCAATAAGGAAAGCATTTGTTCACCCTGACAGGCCTCCCTGAGACATAAAAGGGTCTCAAAGTTCCCATCAGATGAGGTGGAGGAATGGCTTCAGGCCAAGTGCAGGGAGCCTGAGCTCTGAAAACCCACAGCTCAGCCTGGGAGCCTTCAAGTGCAGGCCCAGCACCCACACTGGCCCCGCTGGCTTGTCGGGCCCCGGAATTACCTACTGGGGAGGAACCATTATAATTAGGAGGGGTGCCCCGGAGACTTGAACGCCGGGAGGATATGCAGGGCGCTTGGGGATAAGAGGGCCCCATGCCTGTCTAGAAGCCTGAAATGAACCCTGTTCTGTTGCCGAGGGCTTTTCCCAGCACCTGGCTCCCTGTCTGTGCACATGCAGTGCCACGTAATTACTGTTTACCAGCTCCCTGGAGTGTGTCACTGGGGCCGCAGAGTAATCTAAAACTACTCTGTAAAGGTCATGACAAAAACTAGCGATGTTTCCGATAATTAGAGATTGCTTCTTACTCCCCAGCCTCACTGTGGATTTAAAAAGGTCTGATGGCATTCCCTGGGGACATAGTGCCAAGGGTAGCATCAGTTTACTGACTGTGTGCAGGAGTGATATTCCCATTTCATAGGGAGAGCACTGAGGCTGGCTTGCCACCTGAGGGCCGTGTGGTTCCCGCGTCCTTGGCCCAGCGCTGGGTGTTCATGTGTCACGGCCCCCTGGGAGAGGAGCGATGCTGACATCATCCACTGAGCGCCCACGGTTAGTGGGCACCGGGCCCTGTGCTGTGTGTGACAACTTCACATTTGTAGGGGAGGAGCACTAGGGAATGTGGCAGGGCTGTGATCTCCCCCAGGTCTGTCTGACCAGCCGCCTGGGAGGAAAGGAGAAGTCTGCAAGCTTGCAGGCCAAGGAGGTGGGGAGGCAGGCTGATGGACCAGAGAGCATCTCATCGACCAGCAATGTGGACTCCTGGTGCTCTAGACGCTCCCACATGACCAGGCCTCGACCAAGGAAGCTGGGGGCCCTGAGGGCACAGGGCTGGGTGAGGCTTTTGAGACATGTCCCCACTGAGGACTGTCTGAGGCTCAGGGCACCACCTGCCTTGGTTTGAGAGGATGGAGGCCTGCCCTGCACTCCACTGCCTCCTGGCCTGTCTGGTCTATGGGCCTGGCCCTCTCATGTGTATGTGTGTGTGTGTGTGTGTGTGTGTACATGTACACTGAGGAGCAGCACAGCATGTGTGTGTGTGCCTGTGTCTACTCGCACACTACGTGCCCTCACCCAGCGCCCTCAGCTCCATGGTGATGTCCACGTAGCCGTGCTCCGCGCTGTAGTACATGGCCTCCTGGAGGGCCTTGGTGCGTGTCCGGCTCAGTCGCATGGGCCCCTCGCTGCCGCTGCCCTGGCTGGACGCGTCGCTCTCTTCCACGCCCTCAGCCAGGATCTCCTCCAGGGACAGCACGTCTGCTTTGGCCTGCTGTGGCTGTGTCAGGAGCTTCCTCAGGACGTTCCTGTGGGGAAAGGGACAAAGGGTGATGTCTGAGGCTCCTGCCATGGACAGTGCCTGCTAAGCTGCCTTTCAGCATCCTGTGGCCCAGACGGGCCAACTACAGGGCATCTGCAGGCAAAAGGGGCTCATGGTCTTCCCTTCTCGGCAGGCTGGGCCCCAGGGTGAGTCAGGGGAAAGTGCAGAAGACCTTTCCCCTCTGCCATCCGGGTACTGCTGAGAAGTCATGAGCTCTGGGGCCAAGCAGGCTCTGCCATCCTGTGTGATCTCAGCCAAGTTGTTCTACCTCTCTGAGCCCTGATGGCTCTGTCACTGTGGCATGGGGAATCAGTATCATCCTCTCCCAATTAATGTGAGGCTCAAGCGACACCACATGCAGAGCCTGATACACAACAATCGTCCTAACAGCAGCTGACTTGCATATTCCCACATTGCTGTTCAGTTGCTCAGTCGTGTCCAACTCTTAGTGACCCCATGGACTGCAGCATGCCAGGCTTCTCTGTCCTTCCTTCACCATCTCCAGGAGCTTGTTCAAACTCATGTCCATCAAGTCAGTGATGCCATCTAACCATCTTTTCCTCTGTTGTCCCCTTCTCCTCCTGACTTCTGTCTTTCCCAGCATCAGGGTCTTTTTTCCAATGAGTCGGCTCTTTGCATCAGGTGACCAAAGTATTGGGAGCTTCAGTTTTGGCATCAGTCCTTTCAATGAATATTCAGGATTGATTTCCTTTAGGATTGACTAGTTTGATCTTGCAGTCCAAGGGATGCTCAAGAGTCTTCTCCAACACAGTTCAAAAGCATCAGTTCTTTGGCACTCAGCTTTCTTTATAGTCCAACTCTCACATCCATACATGACTACTGAAAAAACCATAGCCTTGATTAGATGGACCTTTGTTGGCAAAGTAATGCCTCCGCTTTTGAATATGCTGTCTAGGTTGGTCGTAACTTTTCTTCCAAGGAGTAAGCGTCTTTTAATTTCATGGCTGCAATCACCATCTGCAGTGATTTTGGAGCCTCCAAAAATAAAGTCTGTTTCCACTGTTTCCCCATCTATTTGCCATAAAGTTATGGGACTGGATGCCATGATCTTCGTTTTCTGAATGTTGAGCTTTAAGCCAACTTTTCACTCTCCTCTTTCACTTTCATCAAGAGGCTCTTTAGTTCTTCATTTCTGCCATAAGGGTGGTGGTGTCTGCATATCTGAGGTTATTGATATTTCTCCTGGCAATCTTGATGAAGCTTGTGCTTCCTCCAGCCCAGCGTTTCTCATGATGTACTCTGCATATAAGTTAAATAAGCAGGGTGATAATATACAGTCTTGACGTACTCCTTTCCCAGTTTTGGAACCAGTCTGTTGTTCCATGTCCAGTTCTAACTGTTGCTTCTTGACCTGCATACAGATTTCTCAGGAGGCAGGTCAGGTGGTCTGGTATTCCCATCTCTTTAAGAATTTTCCACAGTTTGTTGTGATCCACAGTCAAAGGCTTTGGCATAGTCAATAAAGCAGATGTTTTTCTGGAACTCTCTTGCTTTTTTGATGATCCAGCGGATGTTGGCAATTTGATCTATGGTCCCTCTGCCTTTTCTAAATCCACCTTGGACATCTGGAAGTTCACAGTTCACGTATTACTGAAGCCTGGCATGGAGAATTTTGAGCATTACTTTACTAGCATGTGAGATGAGTGCAATTGTGCGGTAGCTTGATCATTCTTTGGCATTGGAAAGAAAACTGACCTTTTCCAGTCCTATGGCCACTGCAGAGTTTTCCAAATTTGCTGGCATATTGAGTGCAGTACTTTCACACTTTCCAAGGAGCAAGCATGTTTTAATTTCATGGCTGTGGTCACCATCCAAAGTGACTTTGGAGCCCAAGAAAATAAAGTCTTTCACTGTTTCCATTGTTTCCCCATCTATATGCCATAAAGTGATGGGACTGGATGCCATGATCTTAGTTTTTTGAATGCTGAGTTTCAAGCCAGCTTTTTCACTCTCCTCTTTCACCTTCATCAAGCTCTTTAGTTATTCTTCACTTTCTGCCATGAGAGTGGTATCATCTGCATATCTGAGGTTATTGATGTTTCTCCTGGCAAACCTGACGTTGCCATGTACCAGTGCACTTAACCCTCCCTGAGAGAGGAACCTCAGTGTTCATGGGTGATGAATACATCTTGCTCAATGTCACACCGAGCAGATGCAGACTCAGAGGAGGTTCCAAGCCCCAGGCTCTTCTGTCACATCCTGTGGCCTGGGGCTCCAGATGGCTGTCTCATGGGCAGGCCCCCAGGCCGCTTGGGGGTGGAGCCGTCTCCCTGCAGACCTGCCTGCCCCTCCCCAACCCCTTCCCCACCTTGTGATGGAGGCTGAGCTGTGCCACACTGGGTACTCTGTTAACCCGCTGAGCTGACTGAGCAACAGCGGGATGACCCAGGTCCCTCAAGGGAGTCCCTCTTTGTCTTCTACTCACATCTTCTCTGTTGCCCTTTGACCCCACAGTGGCCTAACTCTGGTTAGGTGAGACCAGCTGCTCAGGAGAGCCACCAGGAGCATCTTCATGGTGGAGCTGAAGTCTGGGTGGAAGCCCCTAGCGCTCCAGGCTGTGGTGGGCAATGGAGAAGCAGCCCAGGCACAGGAAGGGATGGGGTCCTGGGGCAGCCTTGGGGGCTGCAGGTGGAGGGTCTTATGGGGGAATGGGAGGGCCTGCCCTGGGCACCCACCACTCCATGTTTCCAGGCCTCCACCCTCTGGGCCCACATGCTGCCTGAAGACCTGTGTCTTCTTTCTGGCTGGTGTGTAGGCAGCTACCCTCTATCCACCCCTCCTCTCCATCTCTGGAAAGATCTCCAGGCCTAGCTCCTCTGCTCCGGAGAGCCTGCTTCATGCTCCACAGAACACGGGGCAGGAAGCCCCGGGTGAGTACCTGTGGCCATGGGCGGCAGAGTGGCTGAAGCAGTTCATATCCTCATGGAGGGAGGAGGCCATGCCGTTGGCTTCGAGCATGCTGAGGAGGGGGTCGGCGCCCCGGCTAAGCAGCAAGCTGACCAGCTCGTAGTTCCCTGAAAGAGACGGGCCAGGAATGCTTCCACCACCCACGTCGCTGCCCCTCTGCTGGGCCTGAGCACTGAGCACCATAGAAACACTGACGATGGAGTGAGGGGAAGCCCCTGGCAACTTGAAGCAGGGGTTTCAAGGCTTGCCATGGGGGTCTCTGTGTGGGCTCAGCCAGGCAGGGTGACACTGTGAGAAGGGCCAGGTGGAACCACAGGGCAGTCAGGGACCCTGGCTGGGCAGGGCAGCGGTGCACCTACCAGCCGCAGAGGCCAGCTGCAGGGGCGTCTCCGTATAGCTGTCTTCACCGCCGTTCACTGCAGAGCCCTCCACGTGGGCGCCAGCATCCAGGAGCAACTGCCAAGGCACAGGAAGGGCACTTGAGCATGGAGGGGAGTGTCGCCTGGGCCGGGTGCAGGGGCAGCTTTGGGGAGTGACCTTTAGTTTCCTCCTGGCATGTGACCAAGAGCCAGCTCCCTTGGGAATCCAGAACTGTAGAACTCCTGGTTACCTTCACGGCTCTAAATGCTCAGAATCTTCCCCTCTGCTTTTTGTGGTCTTGGATGAAGCCCCTGAGCTATGGGGACCTCTGAGCTATCTCCCTCTTTCAGTTTCCTACAAACTGGCCGCAGTGAAGAATAGAAGGGAGGTGTGTGCTAACTCGCTTCAGTCATGTCTGATTCTTTGTGACACTATGGACCATAGCCTATCAGGCCCCTCTGTCCGTGGGATTCTTCAGGCAAGAGTAGGTTGCCTGGAGTAGGTTGCCACGCCCTCCTCCAGGGGATCTTCCTGACCCAAGGACTGAACCCACTTCTTTCACATCTTCTGCATTGGCAGCCAGGTTCTTTACCACTAGCACCACCCGGGGAGCCCAAGAATAGAAGGTAACACCGTCCAATCAACCAGGGGAATCTGAAGCTCTTGACACAACAGAGGTTGTGGGAAAGGCAGAGCCAATAGGTTCAGAGCTGAGTGGCAGTGCTGGCCACCAGCGAGTGGGTGAGCTGGGGCAGGTATCCCAACTCCCCAATCCTCCGTCAACCTCATCTAGAAAATGGGAGAGAGGCCTGCCTTGCAATATTGTTGGGGATTAAGTGAAGAGGTGCTCAATTCTCCACAGGGGTTCAGTAACCAGTGGCTTCTAGGGCTCCCTTCAAAGAAGTTCCATGAGCTGCCCAAGGTTGGGAGTGCAGGGCTGGAACAGAACCTGGCTGTCTGAGACTCCAGGTGGCCTCTCCTGGTTCTGGCAAGGGCAGGCCTTGCAGGGGACAGATGGAGCAGGGCTAACAGATGCCAGGCGGTTCCTGCTGGGCTGGCTGGCTGGCTTTGCCTTGGGCGGGGGTGGTGTCAGCACCACAGGTGACTTCAGTCCACCTCACCTTTCCTGACTGGCTGCTCTGGAGGGAGCCGCCTTTCCAATCCTCCCAGGTTTCCAGAGACTGAGCCTCCTCAGAGGCTGCACTTGAGCAATTAGGCCAATCCTACCCGCCCCTCACCTGGGACCAGGTGTGAAGGGTCCAGGCTGACCTCTCAGTCTCCCCACAGTGTGGGTGTGGGGGTGGCTGTTGGCGAGAGGCTCTCATCAGTCAGACAGCAGCTGCAGCAGCGCTGTCTGAGCCAGAGCACCAAAGCAGCGGAGGAAGACAGAGACCTGCCCTACAGGGTGAAACTGGGCACCAGTCCAGACAAGCCCAGGGCACAGCCCTGCAGGCCGGTCTGGGCCAGGGTGGAACTCTGCTCTCAGGAGGACAGTCACCGAAAAGCAGGCAGGATGTGGCAGCCAGCCTACTGACCACCGGGTACAGAATCTCTCATACAGGCCAAGACTGTGTGGACAGCGAACAGTCAACATGACCCCTGCCCTCGAGGGACCCGCGATCCAGCAGATGGCAAGGGTGTCATGTGGACTCCCAGGAAGGAGTTGCTGGAACCCTGCAGGCCTGAGGAGTGAAGGAGCCTGGGAGCCAAGTGGCAGTGTTTCCATGCCCCATCCACAGCTTCCATTCCAGGCCTGCCCTGACCCTCAGCCAGCCCCAGCTGCCGGGGCCAAGGTGGGCACAGTGTGACTTGGCTGACAGGCGAGCAGTGCCGATCTGAGTCTTCTCGCAGGAACTGAGATGCTGAAAGACTATGGCTGCTAACGAGGAGGGGCAGAACCAGAAGGACCGCATGGTATAAGCCATAGAATTCATGAGGGAGTAAGAACAGTCAGGGTTGGAAGGATGGTTGGAGGAAAGAAGCACATCTGTGCAGATCTGAGCACATCTGCACAGATTCCGGATTCCAGCACACTCCGAGACTCACCCACAGATGCAGAGAGACCAGGCAGGCCTGGTATCATTTGGGCCTGCATCTTGTTCCCTAAATCTCACATTAGAGCCTGCTCACATGCTGCTCACTAGAGCCTGCTCCTGGGGCAAACCATAGCCCTGAGTGAGCTGACCTAGACCAGTGTCTCTGATCCCACTCAACACATGTGAGCCTGGCGCTATGCTTGGGGTTCAGCCCATATGGGGGCGCATGGCACACCGGGCAGGAGCTCACCTGGACCACAGAGATATGTCCGTGCAGCACAGCAAACGTCAGCGAGGTCCAGTGCCGGCTATCCGGGTGGATAGAGGGGTGCCTGGGAGAGTTGCTTGGAACCTGGGAAAATGCCACAAAGGATCAGTGTTTCCAAGGTGAGTGACATTCCTGGGTGGGTGACACGGGGCCTGAGCTAAGGGGGAGCCCTGCAGGGATGGTGGCCAGGAGTCAACTTAAGTGCTTTCTATATTCGATTGGCAACATCTGCCTGGAGTACCTTATGGACAAGGCTCAAAAGGATGTTCAATTAGTGATGTCTGCCCTGGGCAGAGAAATGGGAGAAGGGGAACACTTTATGCCTCGGAAGGAGGTAGAGCAAGAAGTGTCTGGAGATGGTAGGGATGGCTGGGGGCTAATTTGATAAAAGGGGAAAGGGGCTACAATAACAGATTCATGGCCATTCTCTCCAGTGGGCTCCCCTCTGAGCTCACTTCTCTGGCAGGAAGCCTGAATCTTGAGAAAAAACCATCTTTGTTAACTATGATTTCTGTGTATCTTATATTTCCAGTCCTCTGAGACATATCTACTCTGTTGTCCAAATCATCATAGCCAGCATGGATGAAGACCTTGGGGTATTCTCTCGCTGGGCTGGGGGCCCGGGGCAGCCCTTTGGGGCTTTCTCACCTGGATGTCCAAGTTGGCTCAGCATCAATCAACATCTGGACCATGGCTTCATCGCCAGCAGCACAGGCATACATCAGTGGCGTCATACCCTATGCAAAGCAAACGCAGATGCTAAACTGTCTGGAAATAGAACATGAGGACACATGTTCCATAGGTGTCTGCCCTGGAAACCAGACAGAGGTCTCCTGCTTGACCAGCTGCTCATCTGGAACAATCTTGGGTCTTGTACTAGACAGAAGGGGCTGGGCCTGCCCCTCCCAGGCTCAGGGGACATATGACACCTGAAGGATGAGTAGGGGACATTTCCATGAGCACTAGAGGTCACCAGAGGGGCAAAGGGCACAGGCCCTAAAGCCAGACTCCAGTACAAAGGCAACCCCTGCTGTAAACTTTGTACAAGTTACTTGTACTCCTCTGTGCCTCACTTAAAATGGGAATAACAACAGTATCTACCTCACTGGGTTGTTGTAAGAGTATGAGTTACTATGTATAAAGGGCTTGGCCCAGCTAACTAAGGATGAGCTAACTAATTAAAATAACACACCACCACCATCACGGCTGCCATGCTACACTGACACATCCAAATCCATCCCAGGCCCTGCACTGGTAAATCACTGTGTGAAGAGCTTTACATGCATCATCTCATTTCATGCCCACACCATCCCTATTGGGGAGGTTCTGCTATTATCCCCGTTTCACAGATGAGGAGCGGAAACGAGGACTGACTTGCCCCACAGTCACACAATACGCAAGAGGATGGACTCAGACGGAACCCAGGCCTGCGTGAGCCGAGAAGCTCTTCTCCCCGAGGCGTCTCACACAGGGTGGAGAGGTTGACGTGAACGTCTTGTGTTGCGAGCAGTTCTCAGCTTTTCTGAAAGCTGAGGCCCAATCCGTACCCGAATTTAGGTGGGCGGTTAACGGAGCCACCCCCTGGCCGAGAATCTCCTCTGTGGCCAGTAACAGCAAAGGCCGCAGTGGAAAGCACTATTCCACAGCTGGATGCTGGCAAGCATGTCTGGAGCCCCGCGATGTTATTTATAGGTTATTTTTGTGTAGACAAGATCTCTTTACCTCATAAATCCTTGCCTAGCGCCCAGAGATAAAGAAATGGCCTGAGATTAATCATGGCTGAGAGGTCTATCTATCCCACAGATCATTCTACAAACACCGAGGCTGAGGGAACAAACAGGACTGGGGCATTGAGAGAAAAGCCACCGAGTGAAAATCTGACTTTGTTTTATTCCCCTCGGCACAAGCTTGACTTCTTTTTTCTCCACAGGTCTGTATGTGATTCAGACTATAAGCCGTCAACACGTCCTGTAAGGAGAAACTACTTTTTTTTGCATGTTGGTCCCTCCCCCTAAAGAGGTTAAATCAAGAGACACTGATGAACAGATTTCAGGGATAATCGTCCTATCGACACCAACAGACATGGAGGCACCTTTATGGAGCATTTACTAGGTGTGATGCAGAAGTCTAGGGAGCAGGTACTGCTATCCCACAAGTTGGAGGCGAGGAGACAGGCTCAAGGGGTAAAGCAGCTTGTCCGAGCTGCCACAGCTATGACGGGAGGACTAAACTCCAGCCTTGTGAGGCTGGCATCCATGGGCTTCCCCACCCTGCTGCAGGAGGAGGAAGACATCTCCCCCAGGATGAAAGCCCCGGAGCTCGCGTCGACAGAGGCACCTTGGGGAGATGCAACACCCAGCCTGTCACCTCCCAGAGCCCTCCTGCAGCAACTCCCTCAGCCTCGTGGTTTCTGGTCCCAGCACGTGCTTGACTGTCCTGCCCCGATGCTCTGGCTCCCAGCATCTCTCTTCCCTGGGATGCCTTCCCCAACTCCTCTCTGCTGCATCCACCCCCCACCCCCTCCCTCCAGCATGACTCAGGAAGAATCCTTCCCTGACTGCTCCTGCCTGACTTGCCAAAGTCCACTCTGGCTTGGGTTCACCAGGCACCTCATCACAGCCTCTGCCATGTCACCATCTCATCTGAGAGTGCTACGTGACCTCTATGTGACCTCTCAGCTGTCATTTAACTTCCCCCAAGCTTCTGTGTGGATTCCAAACTACAGTGCCATTACTCCGGGGAAGTTCACGCAACTGCATCAAATAAAAATTGCATCTCCCACAGGTGGGGAAAGGCCTGGGGTGGGCCTGCTTGTGTTCTTCTAATCCCAGCTCTGCTCCTCATTAGTTGTGTGAGCTCTGTACCCCAGTCTCCCTATCTATAAAATGGGGATGAATCCTACATCACAGGGCCGTGGTCAAGATTAAATGAGTTAATCAGTGCAAAGTGCTTAGAACAGTGCCTGGAACACAGGAAGTGCTGTATAAATGCCAGCTATTCACAGCAAAAAACAAAAAAGCAAGCAGGTCAAAAAACTCCAATCAAAGTCTGCCTAAAATTCCTCCATTGCCTCCAGCACTTCCTGTCCCCTTTTCTGGCTTCTTTTAACGCATCAGCACTTTTCACTAACATACTCTGCATTTCATGACTTTGTGTTTCTTAGTATCTGTCTCCTCCTCTAGCACGTTAACTCATGAAGGCAAGGATTTCTACTGGAGCGTGGCACACAGGATGCCCTAGTACAAGTCTCAGTGATAATTATCCCTAGCTTACTATCAAGCTGATTTCTCCGGACGTTCTCCCAGCCCTGCACCATCTGGGACAGCCTGCAGCCTTCCAGTGAGGGGAAGCCAAACGCCCATTACAAACGATTTCCAAGGTGCCTGGGAAGGCTCTGAGTTGGCCATCTACGTAGACGGCAGAGTGCGATTTGGGAGTAACCCACTTCTTAGAAACACAGCCGAGTGGGTGGGTCTCAGGTCTGGGACAGAAGAGACTGAACCACCGGTTACCAAAGTCGCTCATCACTGTGGACTCTGGTCCTGAGCCTGCCTGACGAAGCACTCGGAACGTACCTGGTCGTCCATGGTGTTCACCCCGTCGGGGCCCAGGGCTTCGATGGCCTGGCTGATGAGGTCGGTCCTTCCACAGCTGAGCATGCGGAAGCCCAGGTCTTGGTGGAATTTTTCAGTGGCCGCTCGGGCATCCAGCCTCCGGAAGGAACTGAAACAGCATCGGGTCTGCGCAGAGGAGACCAGGTGTTCAAGCCTGGCTGTTTCCGCTAGGACACGGCCTCACTACGAGAGGTGACACCGCTGTGCTAGGCCGATGTGCGGCGTGAGGATGGCATGGACGGGGAAGACGGGGAATTACCATCTAATCGGCTGTGACTGGCCTTGTCATGCTCGGTGACAGGAAGAGCACACGCTTCAGCTTTTCTATAAACACGCTAAAGAAGTGCTCTGAGCTCTTGGGAGCTGTCAATGATCAGAAATGAAATCCCCCACAAAATGATCTCTTAGGGGCCTTTCTGAGGAGGAAGAAGGTCTGGTTGGGGCTTGGGCCACACATAGGACTCGGCTGTGTATTTTTTTTTTGCAAGGAGTAGGCTGTACTCATTCTTGAGAATGGTCATTGAGGCCAAGTTCCAGTCCTCGAAGCCCCATCCTCTCCACTCCGTGCTTCCTGGTGAGGCCCAGAAGCATCAAAGAAATGACAGACAGTGGACCAGACTCCCACGTGGAGCCAAGCCATCCTACCAAGGACAGCCATGGTCTGCAGAGGGTGTGCCATGGGCTTTCGATAGGTGGCTTTTGCCTGGAGCCTTGGTTGGGCCACAGGGTAGAAAACACGTGTCACAGGACGAAGTCGTGGCATTTACAATGCAGACAGAAGGAGGGGAGGGCAAAGCGAGGCTCTCCCAGGTCAAGGATGGCCCGGGGACCGATCCTCTGGAACAACTTCAAGAAGCCAGTCCAACACAACAGAGGCACACTGGGAAGGAAACTAAGGACCCAAGCTTGGGGCCACATGGGCCTGGCTTCAAATTCGGGCATGGTCAGCTTGTTAGCTGAGCATCTGTGGGCAAGTTACTGCTCCTCCTGATCCTCAGCTTCTCCATCTATAAAATGGGCATTAAAGACCCCTTTTCTCAGGTTGTCAAAGGACTGAGAAAATGCACATAAAAAGGGAGCGCTCAGCACCGGCCTGCACCTAGGAAGTGCTCCAGAAAGTGGTGGCAACCGCAGGGAGGAGG
>SJXQ01000079.1:276346-306632 GCA_006408695.1 Aepyceros melampus | reverse complement strand
CCGGTTCCATACTTGAGCTGCCGGGGCTCGCAGTCCAGGCCGGGCAGCAGCAGCCGGGCCGCCTGCCGGATGTCGCCGCTGTCCACGGTGAGGCTGCGGCGGTGCTCCGCGTACGTGATGGCCACACGCATCCACTCCATCAGCGGCGGCAGCAGCATGAAGGGCCTGGGGGCGGCAGAGAGAGAGAGAGGGTCAGGCCTGGGCAGGCACCCCCTCGAGCACCCCCTCTCAGGACAGCCATGGAGGCCGGGCCCCCCCGCACAGACCTCTGTGAGGGGAGAGTCATGAGGGGCGGCGGGGACCTGGCCTTCCTCCTCAGGGAGCCCCGACCTGTCCGCTTCCACAGGAGCTCTGTCAGGGCTGGAAGGAATTCCTGTCGCGGGCACGAGCAGAGCCTGAGGGCCTCTGGGGACTCTTGCCCCCTGCACAGAATTCAGGCGGGCTCTCCAGGGTGCTCGGGGCGGAGGAAAGAGCCCCACAGACCCTGGTGTGCTGCTGAGCCCCCTCATCACCGCAGACAACACCCCGAGGCTGCTCCTCCTGCACCTGCGAGACGAGGTGACCCCACTTCTCGGACTGCTGGGAGGCCAAGTGAGACGACGCGCATCACGCTACACCTGCAGGGCTGACAGCGCGCCCTCAGCTGGCCCTGGGCTGGGGTGGATCTATCACTTCCTGAGGCAGGCTGGGCGGCCCCGTGGTGCTCCAGGTCCTCCAGGGAGGGAGCCCCGGGGCCTATGTCGCGCCCGGAACCCATGGCCATGGTGTGAGGCAGCTAGGAGGCCGGGAGAGGCAGCTCAGCAAGGCTTCGGAGCTACAAACTCGGGGGGCACCTGCCGCGGGTGTTTTGTGGGCCACCAGGGGGCGCCATTCACAGGAAGGTGACTACTGCCCCCCGGTGGAGCAATATGGTGGCTCTGCCACTCAGGGCCGGTCCCTGCCCTCCCCACCAAGCTGGACTCCTGTCTGTCTGTCCTCTGCCTGTTCTGGTCTCCAACAGTGAGACCTCAGAACGCTCCACAGCCTAGCACACCTCACACTGCAGAGGGGCCCTGACAGCTGGTCTTGGCTTCATGCCTGCAGCCCCCATCCACAGCCCCCCAACTTCCTCTGATACCCTGGGCTCCTCATGCGTTAGGTCCCTGCTGTCACCGTCTTTCCCTCAGACAGGCAGAGGTACTCTGTCCAGGAGGAAGACCTCCATCCTTTCTCCTCAGCTTCTGAGTAAACCACCTGCAGAGAATGTCCTCATGAGATTTCTCTAAGGTTTCCAAAAGCTTAGGTCATCTTCAAAGTTTTCAAAGCTTCTCTCCTTGCGGGCAAAGGACGCCTTTTATTTATTTATTTAATAAGATAATCAGATGGGGTTTGTAAAAGTGGCTCATTTGGAAGTTATTTTGGTGTCCTGGTTCTGGCATTCTGAAAATACACCTAGATTTGAATCATTTCACTGGTGTACTGTGTGGTTAGTCACTCAAGTCATGTCCAGCTCTTTGCGACCCCAGGGACTATAGCCAAGCAGGCTCCTCTGTCCATGGGGATTCTCCAGGCAAGAATACTGGAGTGGATTGCCATGCCCTCCCCTCCAGGGAATCTTCCCAACTGGCGATCGAACCCAGGTCTCCCGCATTATGGGCGGATTCCGTCTGAGCCCCAGGGAAGCCCAAAGTGCGCTAACTGTACCAACTGCTATGATGACAAGGTGGCCAAAGGTTTGGAAATGCTTGTAGCCCTGGCCTTCAGGGATGCTCAGAACATCACCCAAACTTCCTTTCAGCTCTGACTCAAACCTTTCATCAGGACACACCAGGCCACCAGGCATTCATGGTTCTCAAGCCCACCCTGGCTGTCCCCACCTCCTCGAAAGAATGAACCAGCTCTCACCTCTGCCCATCCAGATCCTCTTTATCCTTCAAGGACTGGTTCCAATGCCACTTCTTTCTAGAAGCCTTCCCACATCCCTTCTCCAATGAAAATACTCTTCCTTCTCCAAGATCTCTTAGAACTCTCTTCTAGAATAAATATGTCTCATGTTCCTGACTAGACTATTTCTCTTTAAACAAGAATGATGCCTCCACCATCCCTGGTTCTCCAAAGTATACCCAGCACAGGGCCTAGACACAACAGATCCTCAGTTAAGTTGAATACTGAAAGGATGGCTAAGCATCAGGAATGTGGCAGAATACATCTGAGTTTTCAGTTCTGGACCAAGGCCTCTTTCTGCCCAGAGAAAAAAAAAAAAAAAAAAAAAGACATGTACTTTTCAAGGGCACAATGTAGACTAGTTAAGCATGGGAAGCCAGGACCCTTAATGGGGAGCTTGTAGAATCCAGGAAGGAATTTATTTGTGAACTGCCCTCCTGTTTATAAGATCTTCCTTGATTGTGAATGCCCATTTGAATTCCCCCCCAAATATTTTGGAATTTTACAGTTCTTATACCACAGTGGTGCAAGGTAAGCTTAGAGACGTACGTCTACATATCAGTCTTTCTGATTCAAGAGGAAGGCTTTATTTAATCCACCAGCACTGGAGACTGAAGGGTAAACAAAAAGATAGTTCATGGATGTGCCAGCCATTCTTCCCTATTGTGGCCAACAGCCAAGACAAAGAGCCAAGTGTGGCCACAAACGCTCTGAGCAGCATTTCCCAGCTGCCCTACGGGAAATCCGAGAGGAACTCAGGAAACCATGAAGTCTAATCAGATGGTGTCATGATTCATTCCCCAGGCTTGTGCCTCTTACAACTTGGCATGTGAAAAGATAGAGTATTGGTAACTGGTGGGCAGATACTGGGGACTGGTTCATTAAGCCTCCAATTTACCAACTTAGCTGGAGATGTGGAAAACTGAAAACTACATTTCGCAGACTCCTTTATAATTAGACTTCACCATTAAGACATAGCTGCATGAGATCTGATAAATGGACGTGAGGCAGAGGTCCCCTTTGTGTCTTCTTTGCTTGGTTCTATTAGCAGACCAGGTCATAAAACATGAGGTATCACCTTCCCGCTGTAGAGCATTCCAGTGTCCATTTCCCGACTTCCTGAGTGCTTCAGAGACAGCAGTACTGCTACTGAAGGCAACAGCAAAACCTTCTTGACTCCAGCTTCAATCCTGAATTGCAGTTTCTGGGGTTATCTCAGAGGGAGAAGCCCCCAATAGCGAGTTTTGTATTGTTCTTGGTTGGAGTCATTCCTGGAGGTTCAGCCTTAGACCTGCTCCTTGAGCCCACACAATGATTCTTTTGGCACATAAATTCCCTGCATTAAATCCCTTCTTGCTGAAAACACCTAGGGTGGTTTCTATTCCCTGAATTGCACACTGATTAATATTCTCAACATACAAAAATACTCCAGGGTTAAAGCTATCACTATGCCTCGGACTGGTGCCCACTTGTCCACATCCAAGGCCACTGCAGGCCCCCAAGTGATCCTTTCAGGCCTTTCTCCTTGGCCTACCCACCAGTTGACCTGTGGCCCATAGGAAAGTAAAATGATGAGCAATTCATGGACTTTCTCAATAACATCCTTCCCTTGGCCTGGGGGTTCCAGGCTACTATTTCCTTTCAGGTTATTTCATCCAGCCCATTGGGCATGCTGAGAAGCCGGCCTTCATTACTGGACATTCTGGAAAATCCCTATAAAAACTCCCATCTGTACTGGCCACGGCTGTGTTCTAACACGGGGTGAAAGGGCTCCGAGGAGCAAGGCTGGGAATGATTGGCTATGCACCATCGCCAGGGTCTCTCTGGTTCCCTTCCAGAGAAAAAGGCCTGCTTTTCTCTTTTTGCCTTTTCGCCAGGCTGCGGTTGGCCGCAAGCCACTGACTGTGCCCTGTGCTGGGCCTGGCACCTTGACTAGTGGTTCTCAAGTGCTTTGGTCTCAGGATCCCCTTTGTGCTCTTACAGATTATTCATGCCCTCAAAGAGCTTTTGTTTATGTGTGTTGTTCTATCGCTAATTACTGTATCCGAAATTAAAACGGAGAACTTCAAACCTCTGAATACACATTCTGTCAGCCATCAGAGTGATACTGTGCTTGTATGTCACACAGTCTCTGAAAAACTCCCCAGGGACTTGTGAGAAAATGAGTGAAAAGGCAAATAACATCTCATTGTTATGAAAATAATGCTGACCCTGGGGCCTCCTGAGGTCTCTGGGACCCAGAGGGTCCCCAGACCACACTTTGAGAACTGCTGCCTTAGACAAATGCAGCCTTGCCCTGGGGCCTGGGGCTGGCATCCCGCCCCAGTCCAATTCTAGAATGGCATGTGGTGTACATGCATACTCCTAGCTTAAGGATCTGAGGATTCCACACTGAATCTTCACTGGAAGAAAACCCTAGTTTCTAGAAGCCACCGAACTGAGTCTATAACCTTGGGCATATCATTACCTTCTTTGGGCCTGTTTTTCTTTTAAAGATGGGGTTAGGTTGGTGGTTTCTAGACACTTACCATCATGAGAAACCCTTTTGCTGTTATTTCACAGCCTCCATAAGATAAAAGCTGTACCTTCTGTACAGAGGTCAAGTACACAGGCTCTCGAGGGAGACTGCCCTAGGTTGCAATCCATTGCACTCTTGATGAATTATAATTCTGTGCAAGTTATCTTCTCTCTCTAGACTCAGCTGTCCCATCAACAAAATGGGTATCAATAATAGGGCCACCTCACAAGACAGCCAGAAGTATGTACATAAAGTGCTTAGCACATGGTAAGTTCTTGTAAAGGTTAGCTGTTACTATCATTTTAGTGTCTGTTGATAGAGAAAATACATAATAGCAGAAAAGGCTACTGCTGCTACTGCTAAGTCGCTTCAGTCGTGTCTGTGCGACCCCATAGACGGCAGCCCACCAGGCTACACCATCCCTGGGATTCTCCAGGCAAGCACACTGGAGTGGGTTGCCATTTCCTTCTCCAGTGCATGAAAGTGAAAAGTGAAAGAGAAGTCGCTCAGTCATGTTTGACTCTTAGCGACCCCATGAACTGCAGCCCACCAGGCTCCTCCATCCATGGGATTTTCCAGGCAAGAGTACTGGAGTGGGGTGAGAAAAGGCTACAAGAATCTATTAAATGCCTCAGCTCCAGCCTTCATTAAGCCCAGCCAATTCCCTCTCCACATCCCCCAACCTTCCTGCAAGTATAAACATGCAAAGCTTGCAAAAGCCTGCCAGCGAGCTGCCCACCACCCACTCCACCCCAGCTCATAAAACAGAACAACAAACACAACCACTGTGTCGAGTGTGATCTGGAGACTGTTTCTGGTGGTGCAGGGCCTTGGCCGTCAAGAACCCTAGATGGGGAAGGGGCAAGGACAACACAGACCCAGGAACTTTGGGGTCATGAACAAGCGAGGGTGTCGGGGGGTGGGCACGGGATACTGTGAGGGACCTGCAGTCCTCGAGGGCTGCTGGCGGCCTAACCTCGGAAACACCACACATACACTTGCAAACACATCCGGTCGGGCTGCTACTGTGACAAACAAGGCCACTTAAAAGGGTCACCAACTCCAAGCATTTGTCTTTGTGTGCATAAAATAGCAATTCACGTCATGAGGAGAACTCATAAAATACAGCAAAGAAAGTGGGCCTTTAACAGGAAGTAGGGTGAGGAGGAGGAAACAGAGGCCCCGGGAGGCCCAGTGTCTCGCCTAAGGTCACAGAACCTGTCAGCAGCAACAGGGAGACCAGCTCCAAGCGTCGTGACTCAGTTTCTCTTCTCCCTTTTTAATCAAACATTTGAGTCTGGTATAGCAAGCCAGCAGGCTCACCAGGACCAGGCCTGCAAAAGCCATTTTTTCCCATTAAAAAAGAAATGAAAGAGAATAAACTTCTTAAGGCCTTGGTTTTAAGAGGTCCCTGCAGCCTGGGAAAACACACACACACACACACACACACACACACACAAAAAAAACAAACCCTGCCCCACTCAGCAAGCGTATGATTTATTGGGATTACAGTCCCATAAGCGGTGTCTTAACAACATGAAACAGGAAACGCCTCCAATTTCCAGCTCAAAGCAGGCTCTGTTCTTCCTTGAGGTGGGCAGGGGCCTTGGAGAGAGTAAGGTTGGCAGAACTGGAGGCCCAGGCATGATAAGACCTTGTGCCTCTGTCCCCACTGGGCAGGCCAAGTCTGGGGCCAGAGGTATGTCCCCTCTGCGCCCACCCATGAGGACGGGGTTCAAGTATTCAGGCAGGCGGGTTTGGGAGGTGCCCACTGGCTGGGTAGGCCCTCGACACCCGGGCTGAGCTCAGCCCCAGGAAACCTGGGCCATGGTTTCTTAACTTCTACTGTTGACTGGGAGCAGAGGGGGCCTTGGGGCACAGGCCTGGCTTCCCGGGGCTGGGAGGGTTTGGGGAGGCCCATGATGCCTTAGACTAGCTTCGTAAGGAGATGTCCTCATCACCATCTAAGCTCAGCCTACCCCGAGGTAAGGATCCTTAGTCTAAGAAAGGAATCTCACAAGGACCAGCCACACAGATGATGGTCAAGGGAGGAGCTGGCCAGAAGATCTCCCACCCTCAGCCCTAAATTCTTGCACTGACTTTGCCCTGCCTTCAGGGAGGGTCACTGCTGAGCCCTAGGGTGGAATGGGGTGACCTTCCCTCCAATCCTTCCCTCTTCAGGACCTTGCTCGGAAGCACACTGCTTCCACACCCCACCCTGCCATGCTGCCTGGATTGGGCCTGGCAAGTGGCACCATGAGGAACCTGCAAAGATGCCAACCTTTTCCCAATCAAGTGCCAGCTCTTCAAGCAGAGACTGCTTGGGAAAGTCAAGGTTGGCTCTGCTTTGCCAACTCTGAGGCCCTCACCCCCAGATCCCCCAAGATTTCCGGAGGGCTGCAGTGGCCTAACACCAAACCAAAACATCCATGGAGAATGAAACCAACATTGTCCCAAATGAAGTCAGATTCCACTCTCAGCACAAAGGACGCGATTCTAGTCTGTCTCACATCTTGGACTAATTATTTTTCTAGAATGGCTTGGTAAACCAGAGTGGTTTGGCTCAGCTTGGAGTCAGAGCTGAGCAGGCATCTCTCTTCTGACTCTGAGGACTATCTCCCCCAACAGCACCTTGGCCTCAGACCCGGCAGCTGACCCCTAGCAGAATCTCCACCTGGGGTCAGGTAACTTCTGTGAGAGGCAGGGCTTAGGGCTTTCTTCGGGGAAATATGCTTTTCTTATTAAAACCCATCTGGTACAGATTAGAGGCACCAGAAAAACTTCTACTTGCTCAGATATGCATATGGATATAAATTTAGATTACAACCCAGTCGTGATTAGCTGTGAACGACTTCCCTACCTCTTCCTATTGGTTGCCCACCAGGGAACCTCAACATGAGCTGTGGATGGGAGGCCAATAGTGTAGCAATAGGGGTATCCTGGGGTATCCTGGCCCAGCTCCTCAGGCAGCCAGGATTACTCAGGAAACACCAACAGCTAGTGTGTACAGAGCATCTGCTAAGCACCTGGCATTGTTTTAAGCCCTTTACATCTATTGACTCATCTCACCCTCATTGCTACTTTAGGAAATAGGTATTATTCTTGTCCCCACTTTACACACGGGGAAACTGAGACCTGTAGAGGTCAAGTAACTTGCTCTAGGTCACACACCTAGTAAGTGGCAGAGCGGGGAGGTAGTCCCAGGCAGGGTACCCCCAAGATCTAAGCTCCCAAATAGTATACTCCACCGCCACCTAGCTCAGTAAGTTGACCCTGGCTTCCCATTTTCTGGACCTTACGCCACAGCTTTCATCTTGGGAATGATGAGTATTAAGCACAGATTACCGTGTAATCTGTCACCAAGCTGGATCACATTTGAAGAAGGAAGAGGAGTGCTCCTGCCAATAACACTGGGACAGTAGGCATAAGAAACAAGTGTCTCAGGCAAACACAAACACCCGGTCACCCTAGCATTTAGCACTTGGGTAAAGCACCTTGCCTGGCTCACGGGTCCCTGCAACAGTGGGAGGCCCTCTCTGCCACCCGCCCTCAGCCTGGTCTCCATTCTGCCCCTGCACAGCATATGCATGCTCACTTGCTTCAGTCATGTCCGACTCTTTGTTACCTCATGGACTGTAGCCCGCCAGGCTCCTCTATCCATGGGATTCTCCGGGCCAGAATACTAGAGCAGGTGGCTATTTTCTCTTCCAGGGGATCTTCCTGACCTAGGGATCGAACCCACATCTCTTATGTCTCCTGCATTGGCGGGCAGGTTCTTTACCACTACTGCCACCTAGGAAGCCCCAAAACATACACCAGTTGTAATCACTTTGCTAGCTGGCATTGACTGCTTTCTCCTCAGACTATAATTTCTCTGAAGGCAGAGACTGCTGTTGTCCATCCCTCAGGACAGAAGCCCACGTTAGAGACTCAACTTTTGAATTTAGAAATGCACAGCACACCTCTCACTCCTGGAGGCAGAGGCCTCGAGCTGCGAACGTGTTCTCAGGGGTCTGCTCTTACTCTAGTGCTCTCCGCAGGGTCCCTGAGCTCTAAGTCAGCCAGATGAGCTCATGAAATGGGGAAGCACTTCGTCTTCCATGCTTGGAGGCCTGAGCTGACTTGGGTATTAACAAATGGTTCTCTTCAGAAAAGAAAGAAAATATTGCCCTGATAAAAAGATAACCATTTCACAGGAGAATTTTCTACCCAGGAACCGCTTCCTGGGGGAACTCGGCTGACTGGGACTAAGGAGGTTTTTCTGGGAGGCTGGCGCCGTCCCAGGGAGGCAATGGCAGGCGTGGTTCAGCAGATGTCCATGTGGCCTTGAGCCGCGATTCAGGGGACACAGCCATCTATCTTTGATACTGGGCCTGACTCCAGGGTGGCTTCTTATGTGGGCGGATGTTACAGATTTCAGTGGAGACTGCACCCCTCCACCCTCTCCCACCCAGCAGGGAGGGCTCCCAGTGCTACGAACTTCAAGGCATCTATCTGCCTCTCAGGCCAAGGCCCTCCTGCATGGTGGCCTGGCTGGTCGGCAGCTGGCCCAGCCGGCAGAGTATCGCTGCTTCCTACGCACCTGGAACGGAGCGGGGTGAAGGCAGGCCTCTCTCCACCTGGCTAGGGTATGGTTCCCTTGGCCTCCTGGCCACACCCCACCCACGGGGCTCGCTGCTGCATGGAGGTGTGAGATGCAGAATCACCCAGGCTCAGCGTCTGTGATGGCTGACGAGAGACCACAGTTCTTTCATCATGTGAAAGAAGTCAGGCCGGCAAGGGCCTCTAGCCTGTCCAAGTACAAGCTCCTTCTTTTGAACACAATGCTTTCAAAACATGGTGACGGTGCTTGTCACCACTCATGGACCTTGGCCAAGTCAGGCTGGAGAGGAGCCTATGGCTTAGCCGTCCTGCTCCACTTATCCCGCGGATAACTGCCGAGCAGTGGGGTGGGGGTTGGTCTTTTATTTAGTCCCTGAATAGGTATTCCTGTCTGGATTCAGCTGGGTATCATCACACAGCATCTGCCTTCTCCCATACCCCAGAGTCTAAGGCAGAAAGGGGTCCCATTCACACAGTCAGGTTAAGAGTTTCCAGAAGGGACTTTCCTGGTTTCCCAGTGGTTAGTTAAGACTCCATGCTCCCAATACAGGGGCCCTGGGTTGGGTCACTGGTCAGGGAACTAAGATCCCATGTGCCACAGCTAAAAACATGTCACACACAGCAATGAAGATCACAAGTGCTGAAACTAAAACCCAGCACACCCAAATCAATCCATCAGTCAGTCCAATGGCTCAAGTGGTAAAGAATCCACCTGCAATGCAGGAGACACAAGAGACAAGAGTCTGATGCCTGGGTCGGGAAGATCTCTTGGAGGAAATGGCACCCAATCCAGTATTCTTGTCTGGAAAACCCCATGGACAGAGGAGCCTGGCCGGCCACAGTCCATGGGGTCGCAAAGAGTTGGATGCAACTGAGCATGTGATGAAAGGATTAAAAAGAAAGTTTCTAGAAACTTCTAGGAGGAGGTAGGGGCATGTCTCTTGAGGCCTGGCAGAGAAGCACATGTGTAAGGGTTAGGGTTACCAGTGAATTTGACCTGTACTGTAGAGGCAGTGTACCCCAACTCAGTCAGAGAAAAAAGTTTCCCAGCACTTGTTCAGGCTTTCTGTATCTCTAGCCCAACTGCAGCTTCACGGAAGATGCTGGCCTGGGCAGTAAAGCAGTAAAGCCACATTGCTAAGATTTGCTGAGGGCCTACTATGTGCCAAGTAAACATGAGGCCATTCTTAAAACTTTACCCTTTAACAGCTACCCTGTAAGGGAGGTAAAACTATTAGTCTGTGTTTTACAAATGTAGACACCAAGGCTTTGAGAGGTTTGGACACATGTCCAAGGTTACACAGCTAGCCAGCAGTGAGCTGTCTGGCTCTAAAGTGAAAGATTCCAGGGTCTTTCCAGAGACCAAACTGTCATGCATGAAACACTCTGAGCCCCTGGCCGGTGGAGAATTGGAAGGCAGGCACGAGGGAGAAAAGAGTTACCGTAGTGTGCCCGCAGGCCTGCTGTGCCCACCTCCAGCCTCTGTGCCCACCGTCTCATTAGCACTGAAGGCAGGAGGGATTGGGGTGCTGAGCTGGGGCCCAAAGCCCCAAGGGAACACTCCAGACCCCTTAAGACCCTTCTGTCCCCAAATCGGAAATATGAAAACAGCCAAGGAGGAGGCAGTCAGAGGCGCTGGGCTTGTGGGAGGAGGGAGGTCTGGGAGCTGGCTGGCAGGCAAGTAGGAGCAGGCCAGAGCCCGTCCATGTGACTGTAGACATCGCCTGAGCTCCTATCCTGCCCCAACCCCAGGGCTCTGGAAAGTCCACACTCAGCCTCGGAAGCTGCCTTCTTTGAGAAAGCAAACTCATTCCCTGGAGTTGGGACTTCCCAGCACCGAGGCTCTCTTGGGGAGCCTGGTGATGCTATAGACAAAGGGGATTGTGGCTATGTGTTATAAAAACATCCCCGGGCCCAGCAGTTCCCGGTCCTCTCCTTCCCGGTGGGACCGGTGGGCGCAACAATGGGACAGGAAGTCATACGCAACAGGCAGCCCCCAGGGCACTTGTCAACAGCTGGGCTGGGATCCTGTCTCCAGCCTCTGTTATCTGGCACTGCTACTTCCTCTGTCTGCCCCCTATCCCTGGCTCACTCCTCAAAAGCTGGATGGATGCCCACCTGTGCTGGCCACCCAGAGCCAGCAAACTCAAGCCTGTTGGGGGAAGAGGCCCTGAGAAGTTGAGAGCGGGCAGCCCAAGTCACAGGAGGTGCTGATGGAGGGACCAGCTTCCAGGGTCTTGTTCTCTCTCCCCTGGAAGGCGGGAGAGGGGTATTGCCTGTGATACCGTGAATTCACTATAGCCTTATCATTGGCTTTCCCTGTCTAAGCTCTGAGCTGTCTCTTTCTAGCTGTGACTTTGGGTGTTCGTCTTACCCTCTGCTGTGGGAGAAGGCCTCAGTCTGCGCCTTCCTTCAAGAACTTCCCTCGAGAGCTTGTGAGGAACTGCTAGACAGCTATGGTTATAAAGTGCTTTATAAGCCATGAAACTGTCCAGGACTTCCCTAGCAGTCCAGTGGTTAAGAATTTGCCTGCCAATGCAGGGGACACAGGTTTGATCCCTGGTCCTGGAAGATCCCACACGCCATGGGGCAACTAAGCCTGTGAGCTGCAACTGCTGAAGCCCATCACACCCTAGAGCCTGTGCTCTGCAGCAAGAGAAACCACCACAATGAGCGGCCCATGCACTGCAACTAGAGAGCAGCCCCGGCTTGCCGCAACTAGAGAAAGCTTGAACACAGCAACAAGACCCAGTGCAGCCAAAAATAACAATAAATATTAAAAAAAAAAAAAAAAGTTTTGTCCAGATGTTTGTGACATGAAAGTCGCTCATCATGTCCGACTCTTTGTGACCCCATGGACTATACAGTCCGTGGAATTCTCCAGGCCAGAATACTGGAGTGGACAGCCCTTCCCTTCTCCAAAGGATCTTCCCAACCCAGGGATTGAATCCAGGTCTCCCGCATTGCAGGCAGATTCTTTACCAGCTGAGCCACCAGGGAAGCCCCCAGATGCTTGTAGCCCATGTAAGTATCTATCAGTTCACACCACTTCCACACTTAATACTTGTCGGCGGCAGCCTGTCCTGTGTAGGCACTGGGACCAAACCAGCAAGCGAGGGGCCTGGGACACAAGTACACCACTGACTTTGGAGCATTTGACTTGCTGCTTGGTTTGCAAACCAATGGGTGGATGAAATCCAGTTTTTAGAGTTCTTTGAGATTCTTGGAGGGTGGGTTGCGATAAATCCAAAGTTTGTACATATTTCTGTTCAAAACAGTCCTCACTGAGCTAGGCCTTTGGTCCATCTGGTCTACCTCATCTTTGTCACTTGCCTGGTTCACTGGCTACTGTCAGGGTGAGTTAAGAGGGAATTAAAGGCAGAGACTGAAGGAGGTATATATGAGAGGAAAAGAAAACAAGCATTTTGAGTAGATGTGATTTTTAAAATCACCATTGTTTTGGGTTATTTAAGCATTAAACATGATTTAGTTATGAGTCCTTTCACAGGTTTATGAAAATAGTAATTATACAGCTAATAGCAGCTACCATGTATGAAGACTTACTCTGTGCTAAGTCCTTTCAATGGATTACCTCATTGGATCCATACAAAAACCTTGGCAAACAGATCAAGCCATTTTTCATGAAAATCTGGGGAAATTGAGGCGCAATAAATTAATGTGCCCATAGTCACACAGCTCATCAACAGCAGAGCAGAGACCCCAGGGATGGTCTTTCTGACTCCATAAGTCCAACCTTTAGGCTCTATAGCCAATCTCACTGAACAAAATACTTAACTGTTTACTCTGTGCCAGGGAATGTTCTATATGCTGGAGTCACAGTGGTTACACTGACCTTGGCGTTTACCTTCTAGAGGGGTGAGAAGAGGGAGGAAAAGGAAGTAAGCAAATACATAGACAAAGTAGCTTCAGACAGAGGAGGGTGCTTGGAGGAAAATAAAAAGGAGACAGAAGGATGGGGAATGACTAGGGGTGGAAGGGATGGCTCCTTGTGTGCACCGCAGACCACAGACAAGTGGCTTCAGAGGTCCCTGGACACACCAGCTTGAGGAGTGCATGGAAAAAAGTACTTAATCCACCCAATAGCTATTTTTATTTCTTTTACTTCCATTCTGGGTAAACAGATGGAAATTTAATGCACAAAACAGGGGGGAGTAGAAAGAAAAGAGCTTAACATTGCAAATCTTCTTGAAATGGTATTTAAGGGAACCACAAGTCAGGAGTACAAAGCCATCACTGCCATCATCTCTATTATTTGATAAGAAAACACTTTCGCAAGCTGAGCAAAAGATTAACGAGCCCATTTCTTCAGACTGAACACTCAGCCTGTCTGCGGGTGCCTCCTATTTATGTAAAGTGCTCATCTGAGGGGAAACAGCCCCCTCCTGCATCCGGACTGGAACAAAGAAGGGCCTCTCTTCACTGTGGGCTTCATGTGTGCTGGGAGCCCTGCCCCAGGATTTTGAGGCTCCCCCAGGAAGCAGGTACTGCTGGGATCTTCACTCTACACAGGAGGAAATCAGGGCTCAGAAGGTAAGGAGACGTGTTCAGATCACGTGGCTGGAGGAAGAGGGGCTGGCTTGATCCTCACACACCTTTGAGAATGCAGGTGTCCACGGGAAAACCACTCAAGTCCCACCCAGAAGCATCTACCTAGACAAACAACAACCAGTGATGACCTAAAAACACACACATACACCTATTCTGTGTTTGAAAAAAATGTAGATCCGGACTTCCCTGGTTGTCCAGGTCCTAGTGGTTAAGAATCCACCTGCCAATACAGGGGCCACAGGTTCGATCCCTGGTCTGGAAAGATCCCATGTGCCACAGAGCAGCTAAGCCTGTGCACAGAATCTCTGAAGCTAGCATGCTCTAGAGCCTGAGGGCTGCAGGGACTGCGTCTTTGTGCCCACCTACTGCCTGTGGCTGCAGCCAGAGAAGCCACTGCAACGAGAAGCCTGCGCACGGCAATGAAGAGTAGCCCCCACGGGCTGCAACTAGAGAAAGCCTGCACACAGCAGTGAAAGCCCAGTGTAGCAAAAGAAAAAAAAAAGAGCCACGTTGGTCACAAAATACTCACCGTGAAGCAACAAAATCCCTCCGTGACTTCTGCTGCCCACACCCCCTCTGTCCCAGTGTCCTGTGGCTGGTCTTTAAGGCCGAGTTAGAAGCCCAGTCTGTTCTAACATGCCCAGCCCCTCCAAGGATGCCAGCCTTCTCCAAGATCCCCTGGAACAGGATGGTGAGTATGACAATGAAGAAGAAGGAAAATGATGATGACTGACACATATTGTGTGCCAAGCATTAATACTTTGCACATACTAACTCCCCAAGACACTTCTATGCAGTCTGCACTCCCGGTCCTGTGCTGAGAAGAAACTGAGGCATCGAGGCTAAATGGCCGAGGCCACCGGCTCTTAAGTAACACAGCTGGGATTGAATCCAGGCCAGTGGCAGGGCCTGAGAGCTGACCTAATGAAGTACCAGACAATCAAGCTTCCTGTAACACTGTCTGCTGGCTCATGCTCAGTGTTTCCCCCTTGTCTTGTTTTTGCCTCTCTTATTAGGCAAGAGACTCAATCACATAAGGCACGCCTTCATAATTCTCTTATATCCCTTCCGTGCTGATCAACAGAAGTATAGCGAGAAACATGAGTTAATAAGTGAAGTGCTTAAGATGGTATCGTATCTGTCACTTAATAGGTGGCTCTATAATGCTAGCTATAATCAGTAGGGGTGTTTGTAAGCAGGAGTAATATTAGGAGTTGCATTATTATTATTGGTAGTGGCAGTAGTTATCTTAGTAGTATCAATAGTAGTTGGTAGTAGTAGTAACTGTATGAGTTGTAGTCCTATTACTAACCCAGATGCTGCTTGAAACCACTTTTAAAAAAAATCATCCTAAAGAAACATTCATCATCAATAAAGAGAGACTATTCTCAATGTCAACCATGTCATCTAAGAATGCGGATGACCGTAATGGGAGGGGGGGCAGGGCGACAGCCACCGTTTATTCTTATGGACCAGGCACAGCTTTACTGTACTCAACTCATTCAATCCCAGTAGGATATTATTATCCTCACCATTTTACCATTAAGGAAACTGGAGGCCTAGAAAGATGGGCTGACATGTCACACTGCTAGAAGATAGTAGAGATGACACCTCCAGAATGACCCTAGCGGCTGGTGGCGCCCCCAACCTTGGGCAGTACCTGAGGTCATGGTATGGACTTTAGACAGAGTGGGCCAGAACCCTGTGGGCTCACATCTTTGCCAACTACAGCTTGTCCGAGTTCTGTCCACCTACTTTCAGGAACCCTCTTGGCCAACAAGACATGGATCAGGGCACCCAAGGGCTTGGCTGGACACACAGTACCTTCTGGGAGCCCACCTGGAAAAAGACTTTGAGCAAAAATAGCTCCATGGGAACTGGGGACTACGTTTGGTATCAAACCAGCATTCCAGCCCCCGTGTCACTTCTGACCTTGCCGGGGGTGCAGGACCATGTACCAGACAGTTCTGGGGTGGCTCCTGGTAGGAGGGCCTCTCCTCACAGCAGCATGGGAAGGGCTTCCTAGCACCTGCATTCTCAGAGCAGTCCAGGTGCTGAGGGGATGTCGGGGGAGAGGGCAAGTGGAAGCCAGTCGACCCTGAAACCATGGAGCCAGACAGCGGGGCAGGGCTTTTTAGGCCACAGGCTCAGCCCTCCCCTTGCCTTGACCCCTGAGGTCCCAGCCCCCTCGGGCATCATTCTGGACTGTATTTCCTTGTTCTTACACAGTTTCTCTCTCTCGCCCCCAGGTCTCCCCTGTATCTCCTGCCACATGGTCTTGGCATTCGCTTGTTCCTTCTGCCTGATACTAATCATCATAGTAGCTAATACCAAGCATCCAGGTCCTGCCTAAAAAAGTCCTGCCTGCATTAGCTCCCTAGCACTCATAACTTAAGGGTGGCTCTGAAGAGTACAAGTAACATGTACCCTCAGGCTTTACAGAGACTAAGGGACAGGTTGAAAGTTCTAAAATCACTCAGTAAGAAGTGAGATCTCTTTGAATTGCAGTTTTCTCCTCTGATTGCGCTCCGTTGGCTAAGAAACAGGACACCAGATGTTTCTAAGCTGCATCCCAAATCAGACGCTCCTCCTGGCTCAGTGTCCTGAACACCAGCGGGGCCTGAGCCTTTGGAGCGTGCTTCTCTCCACAGAGGGGCACTGTGCAGGGCTGGGGTGGGGAGAGGGAAGCCAGGGGCCAGGGCGTGAAGCTCAAGCAAATGGACTGGGGTGTAGACAAGCGGCCCACCTTCGTTCCCAGTATTCCGCAGGTGTCTGGCTTCTCCGGGCTGCTGGCAGCACTTCTTGGGGAGTCTGAGCACCCCCAATGCCCAAGGTTCTGAGGCGGAAAGCCAGATTTCTGCCCCCCTCCACCTCTGCCCCCTCTGCCTCTCTAGCTGTATCTGTCTCCCTCCATGTTCTCTGCTATATGAAGTTCTCGTCCAGCAACTCACTGGCAAGACAGCAGACCTCCCTCCCCACTTCCCCAAACTCCTCATTCCCAGGAGGACCATGCCCTCTGTTCTGGCTCCCCGTCCCTCTGCTCCAGGCACAGTGAGCGAGGACCATGCTGAGCCAGATGGTTGTCCATTCTCCTCCAGACCACAGAATAGGGGGAAGGAGGCTCCTGCCATCTCCCTGGGTAACCTTGGATTTCTGACAGCAAGTGCTTTCACTTTCTGAGCTTGGTCACGGGCGATGATGTGCCCTGCGGGGTGGCAGCTGGGACTAATCCTGTGTTTGAGACCCTGCCGTATGCCTCACTGGTGCCTGTGATGCAAAGCTGCCAGCAAGAAAGGGATCCTGGGAGGGTGCAGGGATGTTTCAGCTGCAGGGGCCTTCCCCAGGAGGCGAGGAAGGTGTCCTGGGAGAGGGAGGCTGGCAGGGCTAGAACAGCCCTGGAGGAGGTGGGTCCCCAAGGCTGGGACCCACCCAAATTTTCTTAGAGCTTTAGGATTGGCTCTCAGCCACGGCTGGGAATGCTGTAACCTGGCTGGCGAAGGGCGAGGGCCTTCAGGTCAGAGAAATCTGATTTGAATCCTTGCCTGGGTACTCAGCAGCTCAGTGCCCCCATTTGTAATGTTAGCACGCACCTGCTGATTCACTGTGGGGCACGGAAGCAGCAGAAGTAGGTAGAGCTGCCCTTTTAAAGGGAAGTGGCGGCTCCTTTCATGTGTATTCTCTCACAGCCCCATTTTACAGATAGGGAGCTTGAGGGTGGAGAGGCCTGTGTGGGAGGCTGGATCTGAGTTCAGGTCTCTGTCTGAAGCCTGTGCTCCCTTCCTCACTGCTGCCCAGCTCACCGCGATGGCAGATGGAAGCACATAAGAGTGCCTCCTTGTCCCCCTGCAAAGCTGCCCCCTTGCAGTCCCTACTTCCCTCCTCCCTCCAAACCCAGAGCAGGAGGCTATGGGGAGGATGGTCCTCATGGAGAGATACTGGAGCCCCATCGACTAGTGTAGAGGCGCCCTGTGGCATAGCAGGCACCCAGGATGAGCTTCGTGGAGGGATGAATGTATGACCCACCTGCCCCTTGTCAGCATTATCATGGTCACTCACAGCACCCAGTGGGAAGGGAGAAGGGCAGTTTCTTCAAAGCGGAAACCTACGAGCACAGACTGGAGTGGCACCATCAATGGTGTCATGGGCCAAACCCAAGTTACTGAGCTAAGCTCCTTAGCCCACGTGTGCAAGGTCATGGAAGAGGTCTCTTAATCCCAACAGAGCCAGACATCCCCAAACCATCGAATCCCCAAGGAGACCCCGAGGTTCTGTCCTATTCTGGTTGGGAGACCTGACCCCATGCTCCAGACCCAGGACAGAGGGAGGAACCTCAAGGGAATGCAGTGGGGGATGGGAGAGGACAGAGACACTGCCAGACTCACAGAAGCAAAGGTGTCTCCCGGGAGCCCTAGCAAGCTCCAGCCTCTTTGTGCACAGGAGCGAAGAGGGGCCCCAAAGCTCTGCTAAGGGTGTCAGAGCGGTAGTACCTCACAGGGACACGTGGCCTGGCCTGCGGTGGGAAGGCCAGCCTGGCTCTCCAAGGGCAGCAGGGCCTCCCTTGGGTGGCAGGGCTCCCAGAGGGAGCCCAAGTCCAGCAGGACCTGCTTAGCAGCCAGGAGCTGGGCCATCAGAGAGCTGTCAGGCCATCCACCCGCCTGGGTATTCTTAAGGTGTCCTTACTGTGCCCAAATCTGACATTTGGGGATTCTTTTTTCCTCATGGTGGTTCCAATTTTCCATGTGTCTAACACTCATTTGAAGTGATTCATGGAAAAATGCCTTTGCGTCCGATATCTTTGTGCCACAGACAGTGCGGTTTGTAAATAACGGGCTATCTAAACACACACTCGTGCGTATGTTACCACTCCAGCGCAGCTGCAACAATCACATACAGACAAGCAGCTTGGGTCACACAGGAACCCTGATGCCATGTTTTGGAGCATCAGGCCCTGGGAATCCTCCCAGGAAGAAAGCCAGAGGGTGGCCACAAAGACATCCCAGGGGTTCTGGGCACAGTGCCTGCAGAAGAGCACCTCCTTGGCCAGCGCTGCAGCCAACGTCCACGGTCACAGCCCTAGGGCCAAGCCACCCAGCCTGGGGCAGCAGGTCCCAGGGAGGTACTTCTGCCTCCTCTCCCAGTCACCTTTGTTTGGGTGATCCAGCCTCAGGCACCCTCGGGGACCTCACCGACCAGTAAGCAAGCCCCCTCTCTCCCTGTCCCCACCCTCTCCAGATGTTTTCTTGGCCCTTTCGCCCTCCCAGCCAAGCTCTGGCAACCACAATTTCTCTGCAAAGCAGAAACAGTGGGAACGGAGGGCCCGCGCTCTGACCCCACCTCCCTGCTGGTGTTTCCTTCAGGAAAGCCGAGGCCTCCACCTGCCACCTTCTCGCTCTTCATGTGTCAGGCCCTGCTGCCGCCTCGGCCCTGCATTCGCTAGCTAGCTCCCAGAGGATTAAGATGATGATGATCCAATTCCATCAGCTGGGAAAGGGCTGGGCCCCTACGGGAGAGCACTAGACTGAAGCCAGCCGGCCTGGGCCCTGCGGCTGTTCATCCACTAAGCTGCTAGAGATCAGATAATCGGCCAGAGCCATGACGCTCCCATCCGTAAAATGAGCGGACGGGGCAAAACATGCCTGAGATTTCTAACAAGAATGATGGTAACAGTGACATCACGGTCATCAACAGAGGTGACGGCTACCACTGATAGAGGGCCAGTTACCACACAGACATTGTTCTAAGTGCCTTTTCTCAGAGCATGAGCTCACGCGCATCTTAACACCCACCTTTCAAGGTAGATGTGAATACCTCATTTTATAAAAGAGGCAAATGAATTTCTGAGAGCCCAGGTGATGAGTGCTAGAGCTGAGAGGGGCCAAAGCCCAACTTCAGAGCCTCAGCAACCCATAATACATCAGCCCAGGGTCAACAAACCCCACTGCACTCCAGGGCCAGACCTTCCTCCACCTGAATGCACAGTCCTCGCCGTGTCAGGCCCCCTCCCCACAGGCAGACAGGCCAGGGTCAGGGTTCTTCGGCCACCTTGTCAAGTCACTCCACATGCACACGGGGTCGCCTGGCCCACCAGGTACGCAGCCCAAGGCAGAGCCCTACCGTTCGTTGTTCAGGGCCATCCTCGGGGGGTCCAGGTTGGGGTTCTCCATGGACTCCATCTGTGGACACCGCAGGAAGTAGTACAGGGTGTGGAGGGCATCGGGGGACCAGGTGATGGGCTGGGGCGGCTGGCGGGCCTGGCGCGCGGGGCTGGAGCCTGGACACAGCGGGTGGCGCCCCTGCATGTGGTGCATGGCGCGGGAGACCAGGTCACCTGGCGGGGAGGAGGGCAGGGGAAAGCGGGAGAAAAAGAGAGAGTCTGAGTCGCCAGTGCACATTCTTCCAAGGATCCTTGCTGGTTAGAGGAACAGTGCCTAAGCCGGATGCATAATTACTGTTTACCCAGAGGCAGCAGGCGGAGGTGGCAACTGTCGCCCAGACACACAGCAGCAATCTAGATTCCCTTTCACTTCCAGTCCTGCCCAGACACACAGCAGCAATCTAGATTCCCTTTCACTTCCAGTCCTGCCTTAGCGGTTGAATGAAACTCTTGGCAGGGCCCGGCCCCACCAGACCTTATGCTAATACAGTTTCTTTTTCAACATCCCCACTCTCTCCACCATCCCACGGGCCTTCTCCCGGCTCCGACCATGGGAATCTCTTTGGGCCTCTCCTCTCAGCCTCAAATTCCTGTGCCAGGCTGTGTGGTGGTTCTTTCCCATGCTGTCTGGGGGCAGTTCAAGTATTTCTTTTTTTTTTTTTAATTATTTAAAAAAATTTTTGGCTGCGTGGGCCCTTTGCTGTGGTGTGTGGGCTTTCTCTAGATGCAATGGGGGCTTCTCTCCAGTGGCGGCCCTCGGGTTTTTGTTGCAGAGCATGAGCTCTAGAGCACACGGGCTTAGTAGTTGAGGAGTGACGGGTTAGCTGCTCTGTGGCATGTGGGATCTTAGTTTCCTGACCAAAGATGGAACCCACGTCCTCGGCATTGGGAGGCAGATTCTTAACCACTAGACCAGCAGGGGAGTCCCCAAAGTGCATGTACTTCTGCAGAACAGGGCTTCCCTTTCCAATGTCCCCAAGGAAAACTCTCACCACTACCATCCACTATGCTTACTATGTGTCGGGTGTTCCGTTTTCTAGAAAAAGTCTTTAATTTGATCTGTACACTGCTGGGGTCCAAGCATAGCCCCATTTTACAGATGAAGAAACTGAGGCTCATCCGGTAAGTAAACATTTACTGATCCCATGCATTTCCCTCATCACAGGGATGCCACGGTGTCCAGAGGTTAAGTAAATGGTGGAGTCTAGATTTGAATCCTCATCTGTAAGTCCATGAACTGAGCAGAGACCCAGGCCACAGCCTGCCCTCCTGAAGGTCGTGGGGTCCTCAGGTTCCTATATCCTGGCTGTGTTTCTTCCCCAGTCAAGTCTTTTCAATACCCCACCAGCTTAGGACAGGAAATATCCCATCATTGTGTGAGGCCACAATGCTGAGAAAGGATGGGTGAAACAGCCCCAGGCACCCGCGGGCCCCTCACTCTAGGAAAAGTGGCGCCTTCCATTCTTCTCAGGCCTGAGAATTCAGGGGAGCGTCCCCTGTGGGTCAGCTTCCTACATCCCCATGCAGTTCCTCACAGATAGCCCCTTGGATAGAAAGCCTCTGAGCAAAGCTGAACCTATGGAGGGAGAAACCAGCAGGTTTTATTACGGCAGGTAAAGTGTTACTTGATGTCGGCAGGACCAAATCATTCACTTATTCCCTTAAACTTCCCTATGAGCATCTGGGTCCGGTACTCTGTTCTATGTATCCCTGGGGCCCTGTACAGGTTCTACTGCACAATAGGTGCTCAGCAAATATTTGAAGAATGGAAACGTAGCCTTACACATTCACTTCATTCTGAAACACTTCTGGTGGTACTTGACTTGAGCTCATCAGATGCCAAGTCCTCCCATGATCGCCAGAGTGAAAACGTTCGGTTTCCAAGCAGGGACAGTGACAGCCCTGGAACTAGAGACCTCCATGCAGGGAAAGAGCCCTCCATGCCCCCTCACCCCTGGGTCCTCACTCCTCTCTATACAGCGGACCCTGCTCAGCCCACAGCTGAGGCTTAGGTGCCTCCTGCCAGATCCCAGGACCAAAGAGGGCTGAGAGCACAGAGTCCCTGATACCTAGTTCCATCCCCAAAACCGATTTAATTGGCCTGGGGCAGGACCCAGGTGTCTATATTTTGTAAAATTTCCCTTGCTGAATCTAATGTCCAGTCAGATTTGAGAATTACCAGGTAAACGGATTAAGAGCGTAGATTTCAGAGTCAGACCTGCCTGGGTTTCAAACTAACTGTGTGCCTTCTGTAAGTTACTTATCAAAGCCTCAGTTTCCTTATCTGTAAAACAATTGCTTCTAACCACAAGTTCTGAGAATTCAAAAAAAAACCAGTGTGAAGCACTTAACATCATGCTTGGCACAAAGGGCTTGGTAAAGTTAAATATATCACCATTACTATTACTGTCCTTTGTTGCTGTTATTCTCCTAGACTACAGGCCACCTTGTCACGCTCTTCCTCCTGGGACCTCTGCCTGCAGTCAAGTGCTGCTCCACCTTTCCCAGGACAGGAGGAGTCCAGCCCTGCAATGTCAGATACCAGCTCTGCCCTCAGGTCCTGGGTGGTAGAAACTGGTCCCAATAACCCCAGGCCAAGCCGCCTCCCAGAAGCTAGTTGCAGTTATGTTGGCTGCAGTAAGTTGAAACCTGGCTCCCATGTCTCCAGGTCTGAATGTCATAACCGTTGGCACGACCACAGGACCACGAGGAGGAGAATTCAGAATCCCTGATAGCATCAAAGAAACCTTGGTGAAATATCATTACAAAGTTTGATAAGGTAGAAGTCGTTACCATTCATTACATTTAAAATTATTGCGTTGTTACTGGTGGCAGCACGTTTCCAGCCAGAATGCAGGCAAGAAAGTCAAGGAAGGAACAGACGTGCCTCCTAAGGGTTTCCTAAAAGGGAAGCCAGGAAGAGACAGGCTTTCCGAAAGTTCAGAAAACCATGAAGGCTTGGGAACTAGAGATGGAGGCCCTGGATACTTCGCTCCAAGCCAAGCTGCAGGTGACCAGTCTCTCTCAAAGACCAAAAAGACAGATGCCTGCAGACAACTCTGATCAGGCATCTAAAGACTTAAGCTGTGCTGCAGTGCCGTGTAACAGGCAAAGACAGCCGCGTGCTCTGGATGTTCTCCCTGAGAGACTGTCCTCCCTGCCACTTTCTATTTTCTAGGCTTCGTGACAGACATGAAAAGATACGACAAAATCTCTAGTCTCTACAACCACCCCATCAGCGAGGCATTTCCATTTCACAGATGAGGACACAGGCTTACACAAATTAAATGTGTCCAGGGGCACAAGCAGCAAGAGGACCAGCCAGGACTTGACCTGCAGTCCCTGTGTCCAAATGCATGCTCTCGACCACTGCAACACTGCTTACTCGAAGGGCGCTCTGCAGACTGGAACAGGTCTGCGAAACTGGTGGTTACTGGTTCAGAAGTTCAATTCAGAAACTGAAAGTGAGCTTGAAAAAATTTCCAGAGCAGTCTGACAGAGTGATTTTTATGCCTATTTAATCTAATAATTGGAGAAGGAAATGGCAACCCACTCGAGTATTCTTGCTTGGAGAATCTCATGGACTGAGGAGCCTGTGGGCTGCAGTCCATGGGGTCACAAAGAGTCGGACACGACTGAGTGACTTTACTACTACTACTAATCTAATAAGAAAATAAGATGACTTGCATCTGACCTGCACTTTATTTTGTGTTTCTAAACACTCCTTTTTACTTTATAAAAGTTTCAGTTTGCAATAGAGCTATGCTAAGTCGCTTCATTATCTCCAACTCTCTGTGACCCCATGGACTATAAGTGTGCCAGGCTCCTCTGTCCACGGGATTCTCTAGAAGGAATCCTGGAGTGGGATGTCATACCCTCCTCCGGGGGATCTTGGGATCAAACCCACATCTCTTGCATCTCCTGCTTTGGCAGGCAGGTTCTTTACCACTAGCTCCACCTGGGAAGCCCAACAGAGCTGAGGATATACCACTCCTGGCCTGTCACCACAGTGAGTTTGAAAAGCTGTGGCCCGATGGGGCTGTGCTCTTGGTTTGGCACAACTGGGCTCTCAGAGCTGCTTCTGAGATGTCTTTGTACTCGAGAATCAATTGACCCTAAGCTTGATGAGACCTCAGTCTAAAGCCCAGGAATATCCAGGAGCAGGGAGAAACACCCTTTCTGCTTGCTAGTCATGAGAGCCTTGATCAGAGGTGCTATGGGTTCCCTCTGGGCTGTTGAACGCCCATTAGGAGCCATGAGATAAAAAGAGCAGGGGAGGGACTTCCCTGGTGGCCCAGTGCCTAACACTCTGCACTCCCAATGCAGGGGGCCCGGTTCAATCCCTGGTCAAGGAACTAGATCCCACATACCCAACCAAGGGTTTGCAAACTGCATCTAAAGATCCCACATGCTGCAACTAAGATCTGGGGCAGTAAAAAAAAAAGAGCAGGGGTAACCTGGGATTTAACACTGTCTCCAAAATGAGGCCCACACCACCTGGTTCCCTTTGAAAAAGTGTTTCATTTCTTTCTTATTCCCTCCCATTTACATTCTCATAAGTAGAGAGGGACAGAGGAAAAGACAAGTGGCTGGAGCTCTCTGTGCAGCTGATACAACAGTGAGACTTCCTGACCTACCTGGCAGGCTGGTCCTGGCGAGGTGCAGTGAGAGGATGCATGTTAAAGCTGGGCTAAACTCTCAGGGACGAGGTACTCAGTGCCAAGTATCACTAGCCTCATTAAGTTCTTTAGTCTCGGAAGAAAAAACTGCAATATCTGCCTCCACCTTCAGCTTCTTCCTCCTTCACGATGATTAGCAAAAACACTGGTTTCAGAGTGAGAGAGCTTGGGAGTCTTGGCACATGACACAGCCAGTTGGGTTGCTGGTGAAAGATGCTCTGGGCATCCTTCTTACCTTTGGCCTGAGGAATGGCTGAGCCAGGATGAGGACCAATCCTAGGTGGGCTTTAGGAGGCAAAAACTGGATGACAGACGATTCACTGGGCTTCCCAGGCGGCACTAGTGGTAAAGAACCTGCCTACCAATGCAGGACAAACAGGTTTGATCTCTGGGTTGGGAAGATCCCCTGGGGGAGGGTATGGTAACCCACTCCAGTATTCTTGCCTGGAGAATCCCATGGACACAGAAGCCTGGCAGACTCCAGTCCATAGGGTCGCCAAGAGTTGGACACAACTGGAGTGACTTAGCACGCAGCAAATTCATTTCTACACACACAAACACATGGCTCAGATACTGTCCTCAACACTAGTGATACATACACCAGGGGTGCAACAGAGAAAGTCTCCATTCCTATGATGGTGACTTTCTAATCACATGGGGGAGATGGCAACTATTCACCTGCCAAGTGTCCATTAGTACTTGGAATAAACCAAACCATAAGATGGGACACAGAGGAATGAGGGTGGGACCTTGAGTCTCTGCAGGGTCTGTGGGGAAGGCCTGTCTAGTAAGTGTTATTTGGCAGAAATTTGAAGAATGTGCCATCATTGGGCACCTGGGAGAAAAGGTCACAGGCAGAGGAATGACTAGTGCAAAGGCCCTGGGGTAGGAGGATTTTGGCCAGGAGGCCAGGGTGGTTGCAGGGCGGTCAGCAAGAGAAGAATAGTAGGTGATGAAGCCAGATGGATGACATGTCCAGTCCTGGATTTCATGAGTGTGTTGGAAAGCCATGGGGAGAATGGAGGGGATACTGAGCAGCAGAGTGACAAAATCCAATTTGGGTTTTAAATAGCCCTGGTTTGGGCTGAGTTGTTCGAAGTGAAGGCGGTGAAAGAAGAAATCAAAAATCGGGATAGTTTTAGAAGGTAGAAACAACAGGACTTGGTCCCTGGGCTGAGTGAGAAGGATAGAAAGATGATAAGCCTGTCCCCTGAAAGTAGTTTCTGAATGCCCCCCTTGTGTCTGTCTGACTGTGGTTTGTAATGGGCATGGAGACTACTACAATAAAAGGCTCTATGATAAAAGTCAAGATCAGATTCCCATCTTGACCTCAGCTGCCTTGAGATGCTGGTGGCTGGGCTGCTAGCCACGTCTAGGAAGCCTGTGCGTGCGTGTGTGCTAAGTCACTTGAGTCTTTGCAACCCTATGGGCTGTAGCCCACCATAGCCTTAAGTAATTCAGAGCTTTGCTAAAGCCAGACACAGCAGGAGTCAAGCCCTCACTCAGATTCTTCCAATCAGCAGTCTGACTTGGGGGCAATGACTTTTCCTCTCTAAGCCTCAGTTCCCTCACCAGGACATACCTTGCTGAGCTGTTCTGCAGAGTAAATGAGATCACATAACCAGGCTGCTTCACACAGTGCCTCGCATACAGTAAGTGCTCACAACGTTCCAAATGCGAAACGAAGCCCAAGTGCTCTCCAGTGGACTGAAGCCTACATGTGTTCCCCATTGTCCCGGGCCAGGAGAGTTCAACACACAGACTCTCTGTAGCTCCAAAGACAGCCCACACACTCACGCCAACTTCCTACAGGGGCCCCAAGGGGCAGCGGACCCAGGTGGCCATGCTGGAATGCCCCTAGGAGACAAAGAGCCTGAAGTCCTGCTTTCTGAACCAGCCCTTTTACCAATCTGCGCTATGACCTTGAACCAGGCACCTTCACTTCCTGTCCTGGGGAGGGAAGGAAGGCTGGGGGCAGGCAGGGAGGAAGCTGTGTCCTAAAGAAGCAGAAAGGCTCGCCATTCACTATTCAGGGGCCAGAAACCTCAGAGAAATCACAAGCGGAAAAGGCGGGAGCAGAGTGAAACTCCATCTGTTTCCATGCTGTGTGCTACGACCCCGGATGTGTGCCCACCCTCTGCTGGGTGGGCTTATGACACAGGAAGGGAGAACTGAGGAGGCTGAGAGTGTAGTTTGATTGCTCAAATAATCGGGATAATGAGAGGGAGAGACGGGGGGCACGGGGATCTCTGGCCTCCTAACACGCTTTTTTGAAGCAGCTGTCAAGCGGTAATGACCTAGACCCAGGGGTTTCCCGGTGTGTTTCAGAGACTCCGAGGTCCTGGGAGATGCTCAGGGCGCTGCAGGGCTGAGTCCGCAGACCACACCTGCCTTCTGCCAGCCAGAGAAGTTCTGCTTTTTTCTTTCTTTTTTTATGTTGAGGCTTCAAGACATGCGTTCTTTCTAACACTGGCTATAAATTCAGAGTCTTCGGGGGCCAGGCAGGTAAAATAAATGCATGAGACAGGTCAGCTGTGAGGTACCGAGGTATATGACAATGAAGGGAACGCCTGCTGTCCCCTTAGCTGCCGCTCAGCTCCCCTGATCACTGGCATTCAGGGCTGGGGCACAGTGGTGTCACATGGTCTGATTTCTCTAGAGAAACCAGAGATCTGGGTTTGGATGTGATTAAAGGCACCTGCTGGTCAAACCACGCATGTCTGTAGGCCACTGGTTTGCAAGCTCTGGCCTTAAGGGAGGACAGTTTTCGGAGAAGGCAGGACACGGGCAGAGGAGGAGGAAGCCAGGACCTGGAAGGCGGGCTCTTCCCCACCTCTCCCTCGGGGCCAGCGGGCTGTGGGCTCCACTCACTCAGCTCGGAGATGCTCCCCACACAGGTGGCCAGGAGGGACTGCTCCAGCGTCCGGAGCTCCAGCTGCGCGTAGGCGTCGGCTCGCTCATCCTGGCCCAGGGACCCCCCGTTGTAGGGGCTGAAGTACGCAGGGAGGGAGAGGACACCTGTAGGGAGACAAGGTGGCATGTCAGAGAGTATAATCAATAAACAATCGATGATAAGAATAAAACAGAGTTTTATTTGAGCCAAACGGAGGACTAGCCTAGAAGTGTGTTGCCCAGATGACTCTGAGAAACTGCTTCGGAGAAGCAGAGTCTTCAGCACAGTTTTATATCTTGTCAGAATAAACAAGTCAGGGTTACATCTCTTCAAGGTTTGAAAAGAAAAAAAAAACAGACCAGCACGTACACAGAGAGTCATTAAGGCCTTCGCACCTGGGAAGGGGGTCCTTATCATCAAAGGAGAGCCAGTAGCACCATCCCAGGAAGAGGGGCATTTCATCTTTATTTTTACATTTTTTTAAAAAGACTTTTTTGGCTATGGGCCAGTTTTAAAGTCTTCATTGAATCTGTTATAACGCTGCTTCCGTTTTACGTTTCAGGTTTTCAGCATGTGGGATCATAGTTCCACAACCAGGGATCGAACCCCCACCCCTGCCCTGGAAGGTGAACTCTTAACCACTGGACTGCCAGGGAAGTCCTTAAACTTTATTTTTAACGTAGACATTATTTGCTTCTGGTCAATGTGCCCTTCTCTTCAGCAATTAAAGCAGATGGACAGTGTATGTTTGATAGCCCACAGGTTATTTTGGTTAGCATAAAATTCAAGTTAGGGACTTTCCTGGTGGCCCAATGGCTAAGACTCCAAGCTTCCAATGCAGGGGCCCCTGGGTTCGACCCCTGGTCGGGGAACTGGATCCTGCATGCGCAACTAAGAGTTCATACACCACAACTAAAGATCCCACATGCCAAAACTAAAACCTGGAGCTGCCAAATAAATAAATAAACAGCAACAACAAAAAAATCAAATTAACTCATGTGTAAGCCAGAATGACTTCCCTATATCTCAATATGTGAAAATGTCTTTTATCAACAAGTCACCTGAGGAAGGAAGCAAAGCGGGAAGTACATAGCCCTTTTTCCCATCTGCTGGAGTGGGCCAATTGCAAGTCTCCACTTAGGACAGCTGACTTAACTGTGGCCGGTGCTATGGGAGCCAGAATGCGGGGTGGCCCACCTGCATATGCGGTTTAAAGCGGCGGAGACCACCCTTTTCTGAAGCTGCACAAGGAACTGGCCTCCAGACACCCGTGGGCCACACAAGCATTCACTCATTCCTTCCCCTCTTCACTCACTGAATATTCAGAGTGCTTCCCAGGCATTGTGCTGTCTTCAGGATTCCAGGGTGACAGAGACCTGGCTTTGTCCTCACCATTGCTCAGGGAATGGGGCATCAGATATAAAGGTCCACCCCGCCCACCCAAAGGCCAGCATCACTCCCGGAGTCCTCTCACTTTCTCATGCTGCCCACACACCACCCCCTTCTCCTTTTTCAAGCCAAGAACAGGACTAAGAGAAACCAGAAAAAAGGATGCTGGCTTTCCCCACTCCAGCCACTGGCCAAGGCCAATTAGTGTTTTTCATTAGCACTTCAACAACAGAGGAGCAGAGCTGTCAGAATCAATCCCAGAGGGTGACAGCGTGTAAATTTCTTCAACTCACTGTGTGGCTTCTTAGAAAACACCAGAGAAGCAAAATCAGACTGGCTTAAAATTGAGCTGTTGGTTGTTAAGAGCATGTGGCCACAGAGATTCCCAGTTTTTGATAACTGCTATTTCTTTGATCAAGGCATCTTTGTCCAACCCCCTTGAACATTTTTTTGGAAAAGCAAAATACCCACAGGAATTTAATCAGTCACTTTTGGGGAAAATCTCTTAAAATTCCTTGAGTGATGGGAGAGCCCCTGGGATATGGCCAAATCCGGGCTAGGATTCCCTATCCTGCCCACAGAAATTGTCACAAGGATGACAACAGCCATGAGTCCCGCAGCAAAGAGCTCAAGACAGGGCCTTGGAGCTGGAGCCTTTGGGTTCATGATTCTGGCTCTGTCGCTGAACCAGCTGTGTGATCTTGGGCAAGTTACTTCACTTCTCTGTGCCTCAGAGTCCTCACGTGTTAACTACAGATAACAAAGGCTAGTGAGCTTACTACAGCGTGGCAGTGAGGAATGACTTGAGCTGTTGAATGTCAGTGCTTGGACTGCTGTGTGGTTCAGAGTGAAAGGCTCTTCAGTTGCTATTACAGGTATTTTTCCTATGTGCTGGGAATGCAGACTTCATGTATTATTCTTTCAACAAGGTCGGCGCCTCTGTCTCCATTTTAGATACTGTGCAGAGAGTTTTAACAACTTGCTCTACCAAGTGGCAGAGCTAGGATTCGAATCCAGGTCTGACTGGCCCTAGAACACATGCATTTCATCCTCTGTGAGCCCAGACTCACACCACCAAGCTCACCTATAGCTGTCCTGATTCAGCGCTGTTATTCCTGCTCGGTTCGCTGCAGAAGGCCTTGAGCTGGGCCTCACGCGCAGAGCAGTCTTCCCCCTGCCCGGATCCGGCGGCGGACTTCGACCAGTCTCAAGGTTCAGCTGCTCTGCAGCCCTGCCTCACTAGCCTGCCCTTCCCCCAGCCCCTCCTCCAGGCCTCCTCTCTGCTCCCTCTCTGCCTTGCTGTGTGCCTGAGACCTGCGCCCTGAGTCTCCCTTCGACCCTTCCAGGATGGCAGTGGTGACTGACCTGGCAAAGCAGGGCATCAAAGCACTTCCTCAAAGCTCTGTTTCCAGTGGGAGGAGGAGGGTATGACTAGGTCCCCAAAGCGGAACCTCTCCCTGACAGCTGAGGACCCAAACACATTAGGAAGGGGTGGCTCTGGGCATTAAGACAAGTAAAACAAAAGACAACCCCCCCACCCCCCCACCCGACCCCCTCAA
>SJXQ01000079.1:242288-276091 GCA_006408695.1 Aepyceros melampus | reverse complement strand
AGGGTCTCTATGCAACGAGAGGTCCTAATGCAGGCCTCACTCTCCCCCTTCTCTTCATTATTAATCCACAGAAACAATGCTGGGCACATGTGGATCAAATTTACAGTGCTTAGGGCAAGGGAATAGGAAGGTCAGCTGATTTGTCAAAGGATTCCCAGAGAGAAATATTATGTCAGTGGATCTAGTAACAAGAGCTGGCAGCTCCATTAATAATTGTTCCCACTTTCCCAGTCATCACCCACCCAAAGGGGCTTTCACTTAATACTGTGGCAAAGGTAATTATGAGTCTCTTATTAATAATAGTAACTGATAGCATCACAGCTTTTGCATAGTACCTTTTGCTTTTAAGAGACTTCTAACACCGAGTACTTAATTTATTCTCCTGGCAAGGGAGGTAGGGCAGTCATTATCAGTAATAGCCGCTGCTGACTTTTATAGTAGGCTTGCTTTGTTCCAGGATTGTGGTAACTTTGTATGCAAGATCACATTCAATTCCCAAGGCTTCATGAGGTAATGTTTGCACCCATCTTATAGATGAGAAAACCAAGGCCCCCACCCCCAAAGTTAAGTGATCTTCCCAGGTTATTGAGGGTCAGGAATTGAACTGGGGCTAGGTATCAATCTCTTGAGTCTCAAGATGTTGAAATAAAAATGACATCCTAACTTTCACCACCTTGTTCTTTAGTTAGAGAATGAGGATGTGTGCGAGAAAAGGGGTTCTGTTCTGTTTGGGCCTGGAGTCTGAGAGGAGGAAATATAAAGATCCAGAAATATGACTTTCTTTTTTTAATGTGTCTCTGGGTACCACCTGCCAAGGATCCCTGGAGGCCTCGCATGAAGCTCTATGGACAGAAGGCCACCTCTCTTATTCCCCTTGATCTTTCCAGAATGCAGTTCCATAGGTTGCCTTCTGAATCTGCTGAGTCTGTCCCCTAAGAACAGTCTTTTTTTTTTTGTCAATGTAAAATTCTTCTCTCTCCCACATAAGCCTGTTCTTCAGCCATTCACACTAGAGATGGAAAACGTTTGCCTTAAGTTCTCACAACACTATGTGTTCTTTGCCCACAGAAATTCCCAGCTTTATGACATGGGCCCGGAGCAAGGTTATTTTGGAGACAGGGCTTTCCAAAAAAAAAAAAAAACCAACAATAGAAAGGCAAAGCATCCCCCTTCCCTTTACCAAAATCCTTAGAAAAAACTGTTTATTTCAGTCATGATGGAAAAGAAAGCAAGTCGGAGTGAAACCTTTATTCCTTTACTAGTTAATAAGGACACCCAAATCAATGCCTATTGAACACTGTAAAAGTTACAGAGAAACCGCACATGCACAGCTCAGATGCCGTGAAATTAACTACTGCGTGAGAGGCAGGGAAGAAGACAAGATCGAGGCATCCTCTGCCTTTCTCATCTCCAAAATCTGCATTTCTGTTGAAACAAGGTTCCATCCCATCTGCTTTGGCTCTATGTGAAGCCTCTAGGTTTCTCAATCTACACACACAACCACAATCTTCGTCACTCCATTTTTCTCAAGCAGGTTGACCAACCCCTGAATCTCAGAACTCATTATCTCATTCCCCAAAGCCGCCAGTCCCTTCTCTGGGCCAGCACCGCATCCACCCAGTTGCCCAAGGACAGACCTATGAGTCATTCTTATCAACTCTCTCCTGCCTCCCCCACACACCCTATCAACCACCAAGCCCTGATGCTCTCACCACCTTCCTATCTCAAAACTCTGTCACTGCTGGTTCAGGCTTCCCTCTGGATCCTGCAAGCAGCCCCTCCCCTGTCTCCCACCTCCATCTCACCAGTCCCTGACATCCAGGCCTCTTAACCTCACGACCTTTGCCACGAGCGGGACTCCTCGTGCCGGCTCCCGGCACCTTACTCTGACTGTGGGTGCTAAGTCGCTTCGGTCGTGTCCGACTCTTTGTGACCCCATGGGCTGTAGACCGCCAGGCTCCCTTGTCCATGGGATCCTCCAGGCAAGAATACCGGAGTGGGTTGCCATACCCTGTCCAGGGGATCTTCCCGACCCAGGGATAGAACCCCCAGCGTCTCTTACATCTCCTGCACTGGCAGGTAGGGTCTTTACCACTAGCGCCACCTGGAAAGCCCAAGTCACTAGCGTTACTCTGGATACACACTCTTCTTTTCTCTGGCTTTAAACTCTTCAATGACTCCCCACCTCCTGAATACGTTCCAACACCTTTCCACAGATAAGAATAGATAATATTCTTCTCTCTATGATACTTAGGCATGAAGATAATTCTGCCAGTAAAGGGGGAAATTCCCAGCACTTCTCAAGAAATGAGAAGAGTTAAACCTACACACTCCTGATCCTGGTTTCTCAAGCTGTTTTCTGGGTTTGGTCTCTCGGCTCTGCTTCAGTCTCAGGTTCCTTCCCAGGTGATTCTCCACCAGTCCCCAGAGAGGGCGCCATAGAGTCAGATGGGAAATCCAGGGCCTAGAAGACGAGTCCTGCCTTCTTTCTGGTAGTCAACCAGGAATTCAAGCTGGGTTTCAGCTTGCAGAGGTGCTGGTTCCTCTAAGCAAGCAAGCACCAAGGCAGAAGCCAGTGGACTGCACACTGGGTTGACAGACCAGACTTTCAGTGCTAAGGTTTTCAGAAGCAGGACTCAGCCCAAACACCAAATCAATGGGGACTTCATTCTCTTCTCACTCAGCCCAAACACCAAATCAATGGGGACTTCATTCTCTTCTAAGATAAGGTGGTCAGTCGGATGGCCTCTTAAGTCTGATCCAGCACTAAAATATACACTTCAAAACCTTTTCCCCCACTTTCATTCCACTATTTAACTTCTGAATTGTCAACAGTGGAAACAAATAGGCCCTGATAGTATTATTTCCTATGATTTCATTCCCTCCTCAGTTATAACAACACTCTCCCCATACATACATATACACACAAAATTGTAAAGATAATCTTTTTTTTTGAAAACTAGATTGATTTACAGTTCAGTTTTTCTGACCAGTCATCAACAGGCCATCAAGATGAACCTATTTGCAGGACAGCAATGGAGAGGCAGACATAGAGAACAGACATCTGGACAAGGGTAGGTGAGAGGAAGGAGAGGGCGAGATGAATGGAGACAGTAGCACGGAAGTATATGCTAACACATATAGAATAAATAGCCAACAGAAATTTGCTGTATAACTCAGTGAACTCAAACTGGGACTCTGTAACAACCTAGAGGGGTGGGAAAGGGTAGGAGGTGGGAGGGAGGTTCAAGAGGGACACCAATCGCTAATCCATGTTGATGTATGACAGATATCAAACCATTATTGTAATGCAATCAATTAGAAATAATAATAATAAAATTAAAGTGGGAAAATTTTTAAAAGGCCATCAAGACTGTAACTTAACTGTCCCCTCCACTCAACATTCCACTCCCAGAGCTCTGTGCAGACTTGCAAATGTTGTTTTCAGGGAGCTGTGACTGCGGTGGAGCCAGAGACCTGTGCAAGCCCGTGTGTCTAGCACCGTCTCCTGTCCCTGGCTCCTACACACTTCCCCCTGCCTCGCTAGCCGGCTCAGGGAAGCTCATTTGTGAAGACAGCAAAGGCCACCGTCTGTCTCCTGCTTCTTTAAAATGAAACCCAGGATGCAGAGGATTGCTCTTTTACTCCCTTGAGAGGAAACTTGGCAGGGCATCTTTTTGCCAGTTTTCTTAGGAGCTGGAAGCTTGGGTGAGGTTCAATCCATAAGCTTCTGAAAATAAAAATTATATTGCCCCACGGAACAGTTTCCAAATAGCTCACATAATCCAACCACTCTTTTTTTTTTTTTTAAGTGTTTCCATTCTCTGATCTGGAATTTTATATATAGTATGTTTAATGCCCAGTTTTTGTATATTAGTCACACTGAACAAAGTACTGAAGAGTTAAAGCTGGAATATTTTCCAGAGAGACCCAAATAGAATATAAAGACAGTTGATTAAAAAAAAAAAAGAAAAAAAAAACCACTTCACTGAATGGTGTCTCTCCTGATCGTCTAAGTTCAAAGAGATTGGAGGAGGAGTGTTGAAACAGGGCAAGGATGAAGGAAATAAGGAGGAAGACCTAGAACTGGAATGAAGTCTGCTTGACTTGATGAACTATCAGTCTCCCCTGTAAAAATGGCTCCTCAAGAGTAATCAAATACTCATGTAATTCTCAGCCAACACCCACCTAAAGATGAGCGCACCGTACTGTGAGACCCAAGAGTTCAAGTAAGGAGCAAAGGTGGGGAGACGGGAAGAGAGAAGAGTGGGGGTCCAAGTTGAGTTTGGGAAGCAGGTTTGAACCACGAGTTAGTAATGGAGATCTGACCCCCAACTGCGCAGTACTACCAGTCAGATGAAGAAGCAGCATCTGAGCCCCTGGGAAGACCCTGGGAGTGGTCTCATCACTACCAGCCAGTACTGTTACTAGCCCCTTTTTACCACCGAGGGACACTGTGGTTTGGATGGCACTGGTCACTTGGCGAAGGTCACCAAGGTAGTGGTGGAAGTGGGATTCAGACTCAGCCTGCCCATCCTTCGAGTCCACACTGCCTCTCCCACGGGGCTCCGTCCACAAGCTCAGGGACAGAAGATTTCTTCACCACTTACCAGTGCAATTAGGACTGCCCTTTCCCCTTCTTCCTCAAGGTCAGGAAATTAAAAGCAACATAGCCATGCTCTGGTTAACACTCCACTCTAAGTTATCAGAATGCCACCAGGGCTGAAGGTGGTCTTCTGGTTAAGAGAGGCCCAGAGGGCTGGGAGCTTGCCATTAAACCGTGAAATAATAACGGTTTATGACTGCCCAGGGAGCCAGGGGCCAGAGAACCCAGGGCAAGATCAAAGGCTGATGAAGTGCAACATGCTTGTTGCCAGAACCGAATTCTCTTTAAAAAGATGATTAAAAAAAAAATAATGGTAAAAAGCAAACCTCACAGTGAATACTGGGCTGGAATTCATCTCTCTTTGGAATCCTTGACAGTCTTGGGCCTGCTGGTGGGGCTCCAGCTTGGGGAGCTGGCCCTGGGCTGCCTCTTTTCCCTCCAGTTGGCAGCAGCACCTCTGAACTCAGGACTGGCTCACCCAATTCCCAGGTGGCTCCAAGCAGGGTGAAGATTTAGATGGAGAGAGGGGCACCAGCGGAAAAAAAAACCAACAACGGACTAACAAAGCAGTGAGGGCAGGGGGTGAACTTGAAATCTCCACTAGGAATGCCACCTCACAGGCATTTTGGTGATTTGTTTAATTACTGTTCATATCAGTTCCATCCCAGACCCAGAGGATGAATACGCCCCTAAAAGAACGAGTCAAGATCATGAAGGGCTGCTTAATTGTTTTGAAGTAAAGATGTAACAAAATGCAGCCTGTTCATTGCCATTTCCCTCCTTTGCAGGAGAGTAAAGTAAAGCCAGAGTAACCAAGCAGATCAATTTCAGGAAATTAAACCTAAAGGTGAACTCTGGAAAACTCAGCAACAGTCACAACAGGGGCAGGATGGAACGCAGAACTCACATGTGGACCACTGAACTTGGTCCTGTGGAATAAGATCCCTGGGGTGTGTAGAGGACTTTTTAAGAGATTCTGGGTGGCCTATCTTGATGTAACACATCAAGAACTTGAGTGACCCAGGAAGCCTGAATCTTGCAACTGCCGCCTCTTAAAAAAAAAAGGAAAATCCACCACGTGATCTGGTCCTCTGTCAAATGTCGTCCTTGACCCATGGTGACTGAGCACGCCAGTTCCTGTGAGCCAAAGACAACATCCATCCACATTTGTATAAAGGCAACAGCACATTTAAAATGCAAACACACCCAGTCATCACCCTGAAATATCAACCCTTCCCCCAGCTCATGCACACACCACCCCAGTGAGAGTGGTTCTCTCTATGCTAAGGCTATAAAAATGTTCTGAACTACTACACTTTCTAAACTTTATACAAATTTGATTTATTGGTGTTGTAAAAAGTGACTGTTATAAGAGAAATTGGGGACGAGATGGGGGAGATAGAAGGAGAAGAGGATGACAGATCATTTCTTCTGAGTACAGGAATATCTATAATTTCAAATATGGCAGAAAGTTATCGGAAATTAAGTTTTTATATAAGAAAACAAATGAATGCTTTGGAAAAAAACAAAACTATGATCTAATTACTTATAAAGAGCCCAGAACAAAGGTCATTTAACGTAAAAGTTATTCCTGCACAGGAGAATTTGAGATGGTTGTTTTTTCCTCCATTATTCTTCATACTTTTTTTCTACTGATTAAAAAATGAACATACATATTTTAATAAAAATAAAACCATTATTACAACTGTTGTGAGCTCATGGAGGCACAAAAAGCAAATAGAAAAAAACCTAATTGTTTTACATAAATGTTAATTAAAAAAATAAGGAAAAGAAACTCAGAAATTGTTCTATAGTCCTAAGCAGGAGGTGAGATTTTGTCTGCAAGTCTCATTCCAAGAATCAGCCTCGCTAAAGGCCAGCTCCTTCACCTGGCCAGATGGTGGTGACTGCAGAGCCATCTCCTGTGGCATCCTGCTGACAGCCATGTACACACTGAACCTGTGTGATCATGACGTGCCTACACAGTGGCCTTAGCCACCAGTAGAAGCTGCAATGTGCTGGGACTGAGAGGTCCCAGAGCTGGAAGAAATCTTAATGTCACAGGGCTGGAATCACCAAGTGTGAAAAGAGGGGCTTGCCACTGCCTTGCTGGAGTAGGGGCAAAGGTGGGCACACAGATGGGAGAGAAGGCAAAGCTCCTCCTGGGAGTGATCCCTCAGCTACATCCCCAGCGAGAGCAGTGCTGCCAGCAGGTGAAAGAGGAGAGTGGAAGACGTCTCCACGTGTCAGCCCAAAGGAAGGAGAGGGATAAATCAGCCTGAGCACAAGTCATTCCTTGGGGTTAAGAAAAAAGAGGCAAGTATCATGAAGTCCAGGGCAGATGGCCAAGATATTTATTAATAGAATATGAGCACATTAATCAGAAATGAACTGCACTAGAGTCCTTCTAAAAATATAACCTGCTTTGGTTTAGATCTTTCAGGTGATTTAAGAACATGAATCAGAGGGAGGAAGGTTTAAAACTCAGCTATGAATCTTATTAACTGTGCAACTTTGGACTAGTTACTTAACTTCTCTGAGCCTCAGTTTGTTCATCTTTATATAGGTCCATCTAGTCAAAGCTATGGTTTTGCCAGTAATCATGTATGGATATGAGAGTTGGACCATAAAGAAAGCTGAGCACCGAAGAATTGATGCTTTTGAACTGTGGTGTTGGAGAAGACTCTTGAGAGTCCCTTTGGACAGCAAGGAGATCCAACCAGTCAATCTTAAAGGAAATCAACCCTGAATATTCATTGGAAGGGCTGATGCTGAAGGTGAAGCTCCAATACTTTGGCCACCTGATGTGAAGAACTGACTCATTTGAAAATGACTCCGATGCTGAGACAGATTGAAGACAGGAGAAGGGGACAACAGAGGATGAGATGGCTGGATGGCATCACCAACTTGATGGACATGAACTTGAGCAAGCTCTGCGAGTTGGTGATGAACAGGGAAGCCTCACGTGCTGCAGTCCATGGGGTAGCAAAGAGTCAGATACAACTGAGCAACTGAACTGAACTGATATAGGCCTAATAATAGCTCCTAGTTCACAGGATTATTTGAGAATTAGAAGTTAAGTAAGCATTTAGCAAAATGCCTGAAACATAGCAAACATGTAATAAATGGAATATTCTTATAAAAGACTTCCCTGATTCCCAGGGCCAAGGGCTTTGGGATAAAGCCATCAGATACCATATAAAAGTATTATCACTATTTGCAGGAAGTAAGGGACCTGAGGCCAACCTATCCCATTATTTTCCTAAAGGTTTGTGCTGATAAAGAGTCAATGCTTTACTCACCATAGATGGATCATTTATTCTGCATTCATCCACTCCCTTCTTCTGTTTACTGATGATCTAATAATCTGCCAGAAGTGGCTAAATTCTGGGGATTGAAATGTAAACAGGACATAGTCTCGACCTCTTGATGTTTGCAGTCTAGTGAAGAAGGGCAGACAGTAAACCAGTCAAGTCAATAATATGTGAAAAGGGCTACATGGAGTTGGACCAAAGAGCCCAGTGGAGGATCTCTAAGTGGACTATATAGACCGAGTAGCCAAGGAAGGCTTCCTGAAGGAAGAGACATAGCTGATGAGTGGACATCAGTTGGTTGGGGCTTTCAAGCAGAGGAGGGGCCTGTATAGAGAGGATCTGGGGCAGTGACGGCTGGGGAGGGGTCTCCCAGGACTTGTCATGAAGCTGTATTTGTAGAGTCAGCACGTTATTCATACTTAGACTATGTGTTTATTTGGGGCAGCCTGGGAGGCGGCTAAGGGAGATCACTGTCCTCCCTCCACCCACCCTTGGAGCCAATATGAAGCTAGGATCAGTGAACTTTTCCCACAGAGGGCCAGAGAGTAGATATTTTTGGCTGTGCAGGTCTCTGCTACCACCGCTCAACTCTGCCAGTGTAATTCATGTGCATACACATAAACAGATGGGCACAGATTTTTAAAAGATAATCTTCCCTGTTTTTAAAGTAATTAAAAAAAAAACTACTTGGTTGCTCTAGGTCTTAGTTGCAGCATTCAAACTCTTAAGTTGTGGCATGTGGGGTCTAGTTTCCTCATCAAGGATCAACCTGGGCTCCCTGCATTTGGGAGTGTGGAGTCTTAGCCACTGGACACCAGGGAAGTCTCCACATGGGCCAGATTTGGAATTTTATATCACCTTCAGGTGTCACAAACTAGTCTTTTAATACTTTTTCAAACATTTAAAAATATAAAACTAATTACTGGCTTGCAGGCTATACAAGAAAACAAGTGTCTGGTGGGATCAGACCCCAGGTCTGCACTTGTCCACCTCACTCCTAATCCAGAGCCCCTCAGAGGGATGCAGAGGGTAACTCGAAGGGATGGGCGAGTGTAACAGGCCTCCTGGGGAGGAACCAGGGAGGCGGACACTGGTCACAGGAATCCAAGGGGCTGGGACTCTGTCCTGAGAGCAAGGAGGACTCACTGGAGGGGTTTCAGCACGTGAATGATAGGGTCATACACACATTGAGACAGATAAATTGGGCAGCAGTGTGGAAAGGGGTGGGAAGGAGTATCTAGATTAGAGAACCCCACTGCAGGCTGAAGACATCTTCTTTGTCAGGGAATTCACAGTATAAAAATCCACCTGGGCTACTACTTTGACTCTTATTTCAACAAAGCTGCTCATTCCTTTTAGCTTTTGTGCTATGTACTTAAAGACGGAGGTAAAATTTTGGAACTAAAATTCATTAAGGGATCATTTTTAAGACCAGAGAAGTGAAAAGCATGTTGGACTGCTTTTAAAATTGGTGATGTTTCAGGATGAAATTAAACCAGTTTGCAAATTTCAGTCTCTGTTGTATGGCTCCAAAAGGTAATTCACAAAGAATGAGAGAATTCAACACATGCTTTAAAATCTGGGCAACAAAAGACATCCCCATGCCAGGTGGGTTGGGGACACCAGAGCCCAGAGTTGAAGTCACTCCCTTCATCAGCTCATATATGGCACAGACATACCATGTACCACCCTGCCTTCCCGCCCCCAGAAAGGGCAGCTTGCAGGGAGTTAAAACCCACAGACAGAGAACACATACTCTAAGGCCATGGGACCTTCTGTCCCAAGGTGGACTGATGACTTCAAAGAAGGAACAAGTATCTAAGTAGGCTCAGGGAATGTTAGCACTGTGGTTTTCCCACACTCATTCACCCACTCAAACCTTCATCACATGTCTATTAACTACACTGAGCTTAGTGCTAGAAATACAGAGGTAAGACCCAGGTCCCTGATGCTAGAGGAGAGGAAAAACATGTAGTCAGATATTCAAAAGGCCCCATAATAAATGGTAGAGGAGAGGGCTCTGCAGTAGGTACTAGAGGCTTAGAAGGAATCTGAAGAGAGGGCTTTTGCTATGTGCTGTCATCATCAGCAAGGGAAGAAAAATAACAGGATGTTTCACAAAGCCCCTGCTTACTCCAAGAACCCTATAGGGACTGAACAGACTTTATGAGTTGCAAACAGTCCCCAGCCATCTCGTGGCTGGGCAACATCACACAACACGGGGTGGGCTGAAGATGGGGAGGAGGTGCAGGGAAGGATGTCCCCACAGAATGTTCATTCTCAGGATGGGAGCCACCCAAACCTCACTGGCTCTCTCCCAGGAGCCCATGACCTTCCCCTGCCAAAATGCATGAAAACTTTCATCCTATTATCCGTATAGTTGAAATTGCACTGATGTTCTCAGTGACCTATCCAATGCTGTCCTTCTCCCTGGCTAAGAGAACCTTGATACTGCCCAGGATGACTTGCAGTACAAGCCCTGGGGGGCCCCCTTCCCAGACTCCTTTCCAACTGTGCAACATGATTTTGGACAATGAGACACAAACTCAGGACATCAAGGGTTCTGGAGAGTGCTGCTTTTCCTTATCTAAAAGGACAGGCTGTCCAGCTGGCAGGACCTTCGTGTTTCTCCTGGTCTTAAATGTGACACGCTGTCTGAAGAAGGACGGCAGCAGCCATTATGCCTCCGGGAGGCAGGCCACCACGCAGGGCGTGGAGCTACAGGAAGGGACAAGACCAGAGCCTACGTGCTGAGGATGGCAGAGCAGCAGGTAGAAAGGGCCTGGGTCTCCGACCATCTCGCTGAGCAAGCTAGCCACCACCAGGAACTGCCAACCTCTGAACTTGTTACAGGAGAAAAATACCACAGAGCAGGCGGCGGAACAACAGAAACTTGTTTTCTCGTAGTTCTGGAAGGTAGACGTCTGAGATCAAAGTGTGGGGAGGGCTGCTTTCTTCCGCTGACGCCTCTCTCCTGGGCTGTCTTCGCCCTGGGTCTTTATATGGCCTTCCCTATATGTCTGTGTCCTGATCACCCCGTCTTATAAGAACACCAGTCAGACTGGATTCGGGCCCACTCACAGGACTTCATTTTTACCTCAGTTACCTTAAATACAGTCACATTCTGATGTGCTGGGGGTAGAACTTCAACTTATGAATTTTGTGTGCATGCGTGTGTGCTAAGTTGCTACAGTCATGTCCAACTCTTTGCAACCCCATGGACTGCAGCCCACCAGGCTCCTCTGTTCATGGGATTCTGCAGGCAAGAACACTGGAGTGGGTTGCCCAGCCCTCCTCCAGGGGATCTTCCCAACCCAGGGATTGAACCTGTGTCTCTTAGGTCTCTTGCCCTGGCAGGCGGCTTCTTTACCACTAGCACCACCTGGGAAGCCCCAGTGAATTTTGGAGGGTCAGATTTCAGATCACCATAGTAGTTTTCTCTGACTTGCAGATGAAGTAACTTTTCCAGTACAAGATGGTTTCTGTAAATCATTAGTTTTGCAAAAAAACTTTTTTTTCTAAACCATGGAACCATTTGTTCAAATGAAATCATATGGTGAGTCTGATGATAAAGCCGTCTCCCCACTCCCAGGGCCCCTGCATCCCTATAGAGATTGAAAATGTGAGCTCACCACCTCCTCTCTGTGGCACTGACCGTGCGCATGCCAGACAGGAACTCTGCTGAGAACAGAGCATTCTGGCCCATGTGGTCTAGCTCCCCGAGGGCCTGACACGGCTGCAGCAACTCCGTTCTCATTTTGTTCAGCATAAGGGCTGGAATCTCCCTCATGGGAGAATCTTCCTGGCAGACCATCTATTGGCAGAACGCCACTCACAGACTTTTTTCTTTTCTTTTGGCCATGCTACATGGCTTGTGGGATCCTAGTTTCCCAACCAGGGATGAACCCGGGCCCTTGGGCATGAGAGCATGGAGTCCTACCACGGCAGAATCCCCACAGCTTATTTCCATTTAAAAAAATGCAGAAAGGCAAAAAGAAGAGAATAAAAATAGTAATTTTACCGCCCTGAAATAATCACCATTGACATTATAGTTTAATGTCTTTTTGCACTTTTGAATATGCACCTCTGCTTTGGAGTGTGCGTGCATATTTTTCTGCATGTTTGCATACTTTTAATTTTAAGAAATTAATACTTTAATCACCCTTTTCCACTCACTATTTCACAGACATCTTTCCAAGGCCCCAAATATGGTTTCACATTACCCCTTTCAATGGCTACAGCATACTCCATTCTAAAGGCTCTCAGTACCAAGCGCTGTTGTTTTAGGTAAGCCAGGAGAGTCCCACAGTATGACTTCACCATGGGCAGTGGCCTCCTAGTCATATCAAACCCCAGTGCTCGAGCTAACAGGACCCCTGCTTGCGGTCCCAGCCCTAGAACTGAGCCCCGAACATCCACATGGAACCTGCTAGAGAGAAGTGACTCTAACAGGGCCTCATGATAGGCGTCAGCATCATCGCATTCTGAATTGGAGGACCGAGTGTCACAAAAACTGAACTAAAGCGGCAGGAAGAGGTGGCATTTCCTCACAGGTGTCTGTGGGTTGCAGACTCTGGCTCCCAGAGGCCTTGGAGGGCTGGCTATGGGTCTATCAGTCAGAGAGCAACCAGACCATCTGGTCTACCCACATCCAGTTCTGGATGTGCACCACAGGCCTGCTCCTTTCCTCTCACCAGGAAAGCCGGGACACTCCTGTGCTTTCCACGCAGAAGCCAAATGGGAAGGTCTTGCTAAGCCTCCAGGGGTTTCTACAGCATGCTGCCTGGGAAGAGAGGCCTGTCCTTGGGGAGCACGTTTGCCTGCTGTCCTGGGTGCCTAGAGCCATGGCCCGTCTGCAGAGCTAGACGTGACCCTGTGCACTTCTCTGGGCTTTGGCCGGGGTCCCTCCCTGTTTGTTTTACAACTCATACTTAGAGTCTCAAATTAGGCTCATTAAAAAGCCAGGTCCCCAAGGGGCTATAAACGTCACACAGACAAGCAGAGCGTTAGTTTACAAGGCTGGCGAGTGATCTGCCCACCACAATGGCCTGGACCTGGAGGAAACAGTGAATCAGTCTGTTCGGGCAGTACCCCCTCCTCCACTAAGGCTGTATCAGCCACTGGCCAGAGAAGAGGCAGGCCAAGGACAGCCTTCCAGGCCAGCTGGGCTGGATCGCACTTGGATTTGAGCAGCATAACTAACAGCAGGGAAAGAACTGCCTCTCTGACACCCTCTGCGGCTCTCAGCTTTTTCTCACTTTCTTTGCAGCACCCCAAGTCTGCGTCCAACCCCCTATAACCTTACAGGCAGAGGGGGTTGCCAACAACATAGCTCCCCACATTCTCACTCACACCTTGAGCAGATTAACCTTATCTTTCTGTGGGGGTGTTTCTCCTGCCTGGGTGGCTCCGGTGGGCTCCTGTTCTAGCTACAGCAGCTCTGCTTTGAAGCTCATGCTCCTCTGAGGGGTTGTGCCCTGCAGGCGGCAGGCTGCAGTGAACGGAGGGCAAAGAGTGGACTCCTGCTTCCCAGCATCAACCTCATTATTCGAGTCACTGACCAGTCAGCATGCCGCAGATGACTCCTAGGTGGAAGCAATGTCACCTTAGAGACCTTACTGTCCACCCCCAGGCTCCCTGCCAGATGGTCGAGCTGAGAAAGCATCAGAATCTTAACTGCCTAGACTAAAATTTCAGGAGATCACTTTTCTGTCCCTGGGCTTTACTATAACACACATAGCATCTCCTCCTTCCAAATTCAGAAGAGCCTGACATGTATTTATTAACAGCCAAGGCTGGAAAGGACTACAGAAACCACACAGCCTCTCATTTTGCACATCCCCACAATTCATCTTTATTTAATACGCTGCTACTATGGTATCAATATTCACCATACCCCCAAGTACAGATGGCACTGTCTGATCAGTCCCTGATGTTTGACATTCCGCGCAACACCCTGAGTAGCTGCCTGAGGACTCAGTTCTGGTGATCAGGAGCCCCAGATGCTAGAAAGTTCTTATTTAATCCCACCTGTCTTGTTGCAGCTTCCGCCCCTTGTCTTGTGTCCACACCAGTAAACCTATTCCCCTTTCCATGCTGGGGGCCCTACCTCCATCACAGGTCCTCACCTGGTGTGATTCTAGCCCACTGAGATCTGGGAGCCCAGGACTCAAGCACACCCCTGGACTAGGTCATATGCGTCTATCCTGACTGGTTCAGAAGAGCACAGGTCCACTCCTCTCTTTCCAGATTCTGAAACACTCATGACTGCAATCTCTGCACTGGTGGCAACCCCCGTTCCTGTCCTTCCTCTTTCTACCCAGTGACTGTTCAACACCTTCTTCCCAGAGCTGTTGTAGACCATGGCACAATGGTCACGAGTACAAGCTTACGTGTTGGGCAGACCCAGCCTCAAATCTGGCTCTATCACTTACTCACCCTGTGGCTTTGGACATGTGACACCTTGTCAGAGCCTCAGTTTCCCCATCCGTAGAATGGGGATAACATCTGCTCTCAGAGAGCACCCGTGACAGTCAGCTGAGACCCCAGGAATGCACAGTGCTGGTCATATGATACAAGGACAGTGTCCTTGTCTGTGCCATCGTCCCCATCACATGAGGATGTGGTCTTTTACCACCATTGCCCTCGGCCCTCTCCCAGGGTTCTCAGGCTCCCACAGGAGCTACTGTGATATCGACAACCCTTTTACCAGAAGCTTATGAAGGGCAGAGGCTATGCATTTCGCCTTACTGCTTCCCTCTCTCTGTCATCTCTGCAGTTCCAAGAACATGATAGATGCTTCACAAGTAGGAAAAACCCATGTTCAGAGAACACGAATTTATTTTAACTTTAAGCCTTAGTGAAAACATTGGACCCTCTCACTAGTAAAGCAAACCACAGAATAGCTTTGGCTTCCGAACAGCTTTCTCTTGACTGCGCCTCCTCCCTTTGCCTGGTCTGTTAGGAGAGGCCGTCTGGGGGACAGATGTCAGAGGGTCGGACACTGACTCTGCAGGCCCAGGGACTCAAGCAGGGTGGAAAGAGAAAGGGCAAGTCAGTCTGCCCTCCACCTTCCCACTCCTCGTCCTGGTTCCAGTCCAGAGAGAAGCTGGAGAGGTGTGGGTTCGGAGGCCCTGCGTGGTCATAGTGGCATCACAGCTCTAGCAACAGTTCTGACTCCACGCTGTGTGTGCAGACTACAGAGGCAACCCTCAGCTCCTAGTTCTCCTACTCTCTTCCCTTAGAAAGAGAGAGAAAAGAAGGGAAGAGGGAGAAAGGGAGAGAAGAAAGTGTGTTTGAAAAATAAACATGCGCTATATGAGTGCTTTGAGCTCAGAAGCCCCGTGACGTTTCAGAAGTCAGCTATGCGTAGATGACTTTTATTTCTTCAAACACCGGAAACGGCTTGGTAGGATAAGCCATCCCTCTGGCCCCTACGTAGAAGCCCTGTCTCTTGAAAGAGGTAGTTTTAATGCAGGGGCTTTCCTGGGGAAATGGGAAGCAAAACCCAAGGTCCCCTTACATGAATGACGACCCCGTCTCCTTAGGGAGTCGTTAACAGTGGCAGACTAGAAGAAGAAGAAGGGGAGTATCGGGGTCCACACAAAATGCCCAAGGACCCTTGGTAACGTAACCGGCCCTATTTACTCTAAGAAAACTGACACTGGGACTTCCCTGGTGATCCAGTGGTTGAGAATCTGCCTGCCAATGCAGGGGACACACTTTCTGGTCCAGGAAGATTACACAGGCTGTGGGGCAGCTAAGCCCACATACTGCAACCGCTGAATCCTGGGCACCTAGAGCCTGTGCTCTGCAACAAGAGAAGCCACCGCAATGAGGAGCTTGTGCATCACAATAAAAAGTAGCCCCAGCTCACTGCAACGAGAGAAAGTCTGCACAGCAACGAAGATCCACCACAACCACAAATAAATAAATAAAAGAAAACTGACACTGTAGGAGGTTAAGCAGCTTGCCCAGGATCCCACTTCCAGCCAGGAAGCAACAGGATCCACGCTCTACACTGCTCCACTGTAGGGAGTCTTGGCCCAGCACTGATAAATCAAAACTGAAGACGTCTAAAAACTCTTGATTTTATAAATCACATATCATTAAATCTACCCTTTGAATACGTACAATTCAGTGGCTTTTAGTATATTCACATTAGTGTAAAACCATAATGACTATTTAATTCCAGAACATTTTTAATAGCCCCCCAAAGACACCCCCATTCCCTGTCTTCCCTGCCCCTGCCCAGCCCTGGCAACTAGTAATCTACTTTGTCTCTATGAATTTGCCTGCCCTAGGCGTGTTATGTTAATGGCATCATACAATATGTAGCCTTTTATGTCTGGCTTCTTTTACATATGTGGCACGGTATTTTTAAGGGCCATCCATGTCGTGCTGTATCAGTGCTTTACTTCTTTTTGTGGCTCAATGGTCTTGCACTGTATGGACAGACCACACTCTACCTTTGCATCAGCTGATGGACATTTGGATTCTTTCCACTGTTCAGCTATTACAGATATTGCCATTGTGAGCATGTACTTACAAGTTTTGTGAGCACATGTATTTTCATTTCTCGTAGGTATACACCTAGGAGTGGAATTGCTGAGTCATATGTTAATTTTACATTTGACTTTTTGAGGAACTACCAGCATATGTTTTCACAATGCCTGCATCATTACATTTCTGCCAACAAACAGTACGTGAGAGTTTCGATTTCTGTACGTCCTGGCCAATATTCATTACTGCCTATTTGGTTCCTAGGGTGCATGAAGCAGTATCTCATTATGTGATAATCTTTTAAAAAATTATTTATTCTTTGACAGTGATTCTAGGCAAGAATGGAATTCCTTGAGGGCCATTACAAAAGACATGAAAGAAGCACCTAAAAAATAAGACAAACATAGCTAACAAAAAATCAGTCACAGGAGATTAGATGACTCTAAAAATGAAACTCACTCACTGGATTCACATTAAATTACTTTTATCATTATAATCAATGCATGTTGATGCAGAAAAATACAGAAAATACAATCAGGTCTAACATAGAAAATAAAAATCACCCATATTCCCATCACTTAGAGGTACTGATATATTTTTTAAACATACAGTGTTGCTTCATTTTACTTACTACACACTGTTTTCTTGACATTAAATACCTTTGAAAAAGTCTCTAAGTGTCTGCACAGAAACTGCCACCTGCTTCCGGTTCTACTACTGTGGCTGACACTTGCTCTTCTACCTGTGTCTACTTTCTTGTAAAACTTCCCAACATTCAGTTCATGAAGCAGAGCCTCTGGTTGCCCCTGGAGAGTCCATGGGATGGACAGCTAGCTACACACCTGTGTGAGAGTGCACATGCATGCCTGAGAGTACACACACACACACACACACACACACACACAGCCTTCCCATTTCCCGGGGATGCTGGGCAAGTCTTTAGTCTTTCGTCAGTAAAATGGGGCTGACTAGCGTCTACCTAAAGCTTCTGATTTGGCAGAAGGCTTAGTTAGTGACCACCTCTTCCAGCCCCTTCCCTGTTATTCTCATCACAAATCTACTGTACAGATTTGGCCGTTATTTCTCCAGTAGCAACCAGTACATCCCACGCCCAGATCGTGGTTTCCAATATCACCGAAAGGACCCAGAGCTCCTTGGAGAAATGGCAGATTCTAGGAATGGGGCAGGAAATACACAAGATGAAATTGAAGCATCTTGTAATGCCAGAAAGTAAGAGAGGGCTAAAAAAAAACCAACAACAAAAAAAACAGAATGAGGGGCATGTCAAAGGGATGCAAGGGCCAAAGAAAAGAGCTCTCAATGACCCGGGATGGAAGAATTTCAGCAGTAGAGGATTACAATCCAAAGTATAAACTAAATATCCATGTACCCATATGATTAACAATAACTGAACAATTGATTGAATGAGCAATTGAGGGGAAAACAGACAAATCTTCCACTACTTCACAGCAGAGAAACCTGACAAACGTCCCAGGGGGCAAGGTGAACCTCTTCAGTGGTAAGTCATGCTGCAGCATGTACCCTGGGCACGACGTGATGAGAAGGGCACTTCACTTTGTGGTCTTCCCCTGCAAAACCCCACAATCCCAACCTAATTATGAGAAAAACCTTAGTCAAACCCAAACCGAGGGACCTTCTAAAAAACACCTAACAACAACAGCAAGGAAAGGCTTAGATGACAAACTATCACAGCTGAGAGGAACCTAAGATGATAGGATGACTAATGTAGTAACAGGGGATCCTGGGACAGAAAAAGGACAATAGGTGAAAACCCAGGAAATCCTAATGAAGTATGGACTTCAGTTAATAACACTGTATCACACTGAGCTATTTGTTGTGACAAATGTACGTGTAACAAAGATAAGATGATAATAGGGAAAACTGGGTTTGAGGCATCTGGGGACTTCCTGTAATATTCCTGCAACTTTTCTCTAAATCTAAAACTATTCGTTAAAATTTATTCAGTTCAGTTCAGTCACTCAAGTCATGTACGACTCTTTGCGAACCCATGAATCGCAGCATGCCAGGCCTCCCTGTCCGTCACCAACTCCTGGAATTTACCCAAACTCATGTCCATTGAGTTGGTGATGCCATCCAGCCATCTCATCCTCTGTCATCCCCTTCTCCTGCCCCCAGTCCCTCCCAGCATCAGGGTCTTTTCCAATGAGTCAACTCTTTGCATGAGGTGGCCAAAGTACTGGAGTTTCAGCTTCAGCATCAGTCCTTCCAATGAACACCGTAAATGTTAATAAATAAGTAAACCCTAAAAACAAACAAACAACAAAAGGAATGTCCCCGAAATGGCATCATGTGGACTTCCCTAATTCCTAGTGAGGGGAAGAGCACTGAATTTGTTGGGGTTTTTTAATTTTTTTGGCTGCACCATGAGACTTTTGGGATCTTAAGTTACCCAATCAGGGATTGAAGCTAGGCCCTTGGCAATGAAAGGCTCAGAGTCTTAACTACTGGACTGACAGGGAATTAGCACAGTATATCTATTGTTGACATAACTTTCTGGGCCCCAGATGGAGCCCTCCAGCCCAAAGTACCACATCAGCACACTGAAATGTTGATAAGTTTTATGTCCCTGTCAACGCTCCACTTGACCAGAAATGCAATATGGATCCAGTCATTTGATTCCCAAGTGCCAAGCCAACTCTAGGCTTTTCCACCCAAACAAGGCTGACCATGTGCCTCTGGCCAGTCAGCTATTTTTTCTTCCCTTCCTCCTTGTTCTTTATTCCATAAAAGCTTCCTGCCTTCCACCCTATTTTGCAGTTCTCCAAAAGGAAACTGTCCAGTTCATCAAGTGTTAAAGTTTGTATTAGCTAAATCATCTTCTTCAATCCTTTTTTAAACATTATTTATTCATATGTCCATTCCAAATAAAACATTTCTACTGAGCCCTTACTGGAGTCCAGGCACCGTGCTGGGCCTCAAGGAGGTACTGGTCCAGAGAACAGGTATTTTTTTCTCTCTGCTCTGCTGGGACCATGAGGGGAGATGCCCTGGGGAATTGACTTGTTCCTTCTGTAGCTAGGGAGGCAGCCGAAGCTTGCTGGGTCAATGTTAAGTTCACCCCAGTCACTTGCATATAATGGTCACCTTTGGGTCACTGTTAGGCACTTAACAAGGCTATTATGCTTTAGGATACTTGAGTTTGGTTTATTTGGATTTTTTTCCTCCAGATCTTTTTTCTAATTATAATGATAATTTAAAAACCAGAAAGGCAAACGAATATAGAAAAAGAAAGTTTTCTACACTCTTACCTCCAAAGATAATTGTTGTATATTTTTTTCTTCAAATAGCATTTCTTTTGGTGCATAAATTAACCATATCAATATTCCTTCCTCTCATCACAAATGGGATTTTTTTTTTTTTTAAGGCCATGCCCCTCAGTATGTAAGATCTTAGTTCCCTGACCAGGGATCGAACCTGTGTCCCCTGCATTGGGAGCTCAGAATCTTAACTACTGGACTGCCAGGGAGGAATCTCACAGATAGGATTCTAATGACATTACTTTTCACCTAACACTGAATCCTATATCTTGTGGACATTTTTTCAGATCAATGTACTTTAAGATCTGCAGTTTTCTGCTGTAAATGCCTCCCCAAATTTGAACTGTGCCCACCACCCCCTGCCCCCAGTCTTGCAGGCATCTAGCGAAGCTGCAAGCCCCAGGGCACCTGAAGCAGAGCCAGGCTGGGGCTGCAGGTATTTTCCACAACAGGTGCCCTGGTGAGGGATTTTCCCCTTTTTCCTGGCTCTTCCCCTGCGGGGGTGGGGGCAGAGCCAGGAGCCTCTCCCCAGGGAGATGCCCACAGCAGGCCATGAGTCAGGCAGATGAGCTTCCGGTGTGAAGTCACACTGAGGCGCTATTTGTGGACACCCAGCCAGCTGAGTGTGACTCAGAGAGGCAGGAGTGAATGGAGGAGGTTCCATGTCAGGCGGGAACAGGTATCCGCTGAGAATGAGAGCTGTTGGGCTCACCACTCCCTGCCCTTCGTAGAGCAGAGGCTGTAACCAGAACTTCAGAACCACAGTAAATTCCCCAGGCTTTCCCATCAGGGGGATTCCTGGGTTACTTTCACTGAGAACAAGGCCATCTATGTCCAGGGTGAGGCTGGGTAAGCGTGACTCCAGGCTCGAAGAGGAGAGATGCAATTCAGAGTGCCAGCATCATGAGAACTTCACTTTTGTGCCAGTTCTGGCTCTGCCTCTTGCAAAACAAGGCACACAATCATTTCCTAATGCAAACACACGGCTACCAGCAAGGGCAAAGCACTGTGGACATTCAGGTGAGTTAACTCTGCCTTGTGAGTTAAATCTGCCTTGAGATTACCAGGTGACGCCGCCTGCTCTTCTCAGGCTCAGAGCTCTGGGAATACTGGCTCTGCCGTCCTGTTAGTTCCCTGGAAGCATTTACACAGAGCTGCTTCTTGTGTCTATGTATTTGCCCAGCTGTTCAGTGCCTGGTGCTCCCCTTCAAAATGTAAACTCCTTCCGGCAAGGGTTACCTGAACAATGTCAGGTACACAGTAGATGTTCAATAAACACTTTCTGGGGGAAAAAATGATGCCATCAACTTGCATTAGTTTGACCATGACCCTGTATTAGTTACTTGACCTCTAGGACCTCAGTTTCTTCCTTTGTAAAATGAAGGTGGTTTCTTCTCTAGTGGTTAGGGTGAATACCAAAAAGGGCAAATGCACACAAAGCCCTCATGCCTGACACGTGGCAAGAGTTTGCCAATGAACCAACAAGTGGGCTCTGTTCTGTTATTATCATCAGAGGTAAGGAACAGATCTGAGCCCCTTCAATACATGCCATGTTTCCAACATTTAATGATCTAGTCTTTGTTCAACCAGCAGCACAGGAAGCGAAAGATCAAAGGACCTGGTCCCTGCAATCTCACCTTCCTAAATGGATTTGCCCATCAGAGTCATCCAGGACCCTGTTGAGGGGTGACCCCAAAGTTTGGAGGCCCCAAAGCTGGTGAGCCACAAGTCATGGGTCCTGCTGACACGACCCCTAGGAAGCAGCAACAGGCAATCCATCAGTAATTGTCACAAAGCTTGTCCTGATTCAGGCTGCTCAGGCTGGTTAACAGCACTAATCAGCCGCAAGAGGCCAGCCATTAGCTAACTGAACAGTCTTTGTGCCCCAGATAACAGACAAAGACAGGAAGGCAGAGTGGAACTCATCTCCCCTTGACATGAACTTTCCAGGTAGCAAAGCCCTAAACCAAGAGAGAGCGGTTTGGTCAAGGCAAACGCAGCACCTGTTTTCTCTGCTGCTCAGATCCAGGGCAGGTCCATCTCCAGGAGGGGAAAGAGGAGCTGCAGGGAGAGATGAGGGCTAGTGGAGACTGCTCTGCCATGGAGGGGAGAGCTTCCGGTTGGGAAATCCCTGGAGACTCTTGTTGGGAGAAGGAAAATGGAAAAAGACAGAGGCTGGAGAAGAAGGGGGAGGAAAAATAATCAAAATAGAGCAAGTTCTATCCCTTGAAAGAAGAGGTCCTTTGGAACAATCCCTTCATGTGAATGCTTAAAAATACATTTTGAAACAGCTGAGAAAATGTGGAAATTTTCTCCTTCCTAGCTCTTACAGTTGAAGTTTAGAAAATTCACTCTTGCCTTCCACCTTGGCCTTGTGTGAAGGGTGGAAAACACAGGATTCAGTTTAATTTGCTTTTTAAGAACAGAATTCTCCCTGAATTGGGTTTCTTTGATGGGTTTCAGAGACCTAATTTCTAGGGCTGGAGAAGGACCTTTTCCCTCCAGATTTCCCCGAGGGCAGCTCCTTCTTTTCCTCCCCCGCGCCCAGGAGAAGCGGCACATGACAGGTAGCTGGCAGCAGAGAAGACCCCACTTTCTTTTGATCCCTTCTCTGCCCCCCTCCTCCCAATTTACTGATTTACTCTGGGAGGCCTCAGGGCCCAAGGCCGGGCCTTGATCTCTAGGGGAAGCAGAAGTGATTGAGATGCCGATACATCAGGCCTGTGTGCAGGCAGGATAAAGAGACAAAGAGGAGGAAGGGGGATAAACGAATTCACATCAGCGGCAAAGTGCCTCTCCTTGATGGATGAGCCCCTTACTCTGCCCTATTCACTCTGGATGGCTTCGGCATCTCGGACCCGCCAGAGCCATCTGGGAACCCTCAGGGATCCGGACTCTTGGTTCCCTGGGAATGTTTTGGCAGTTATGATCTGTGATCCTCAAGTTTATGATAAAGTTGAATGTAAACACAAAGACAAAATTCATCATTTAAATTGTAAGAAGGAAGCAAGCTGTTTAGAGGTACCTTAAGGAGTTGTAGCCAAGAGCACAGGCTCTGGGGATAGATCATCTACCTCTGAATTATCCTGGGCAAGTTACTGAATCCGTGTGTGTGTGTCCTTGTGTGTGTGTGCCCTGGGCAAGTTACTGAATCCTCGTATGTGTGTGTGTGTCCTGGGCAAGTTACTAAATCCTCATGTGTGTGTGTGTGTGTGTGTCCTGGGCAAGTTACTGAATCCTCGTGTGCGTGCGTGTGTGTGTGTGTCCTGGGCAAGTTACTGAATCCTCCTGTGTGTGTGTGTGTGTGTGTGTGTGTCCTGGGCAAGTTACTGAATCCTCGTGTATCTGTGTGTGTGTGTGTGTGTCCTGGGCAAGTTACTGAATCCTCGTGTGTGTGTGTGTGTGTGTGTGTCCTGGGCAAGTTACTGAATCCTCCTGTGTGTGTGTCTGTGTGTGTGTGTGTGTGTGTGTGTGTCCTGGGCAAGTTACTGAATCCTCGTGTGTGTGTGTGTGTGTCCTGGGCAAGTTACTGAATCCTTGTGTGTGTGTGTGTGTGTCCTGGGCAAGTTACTGAATCCTCGTGTGTGTGTGTGTGTGTGTGTGTGTGTGTGTGTGTGTCCTGGGCAAGTTACTGAATCCTCGTGTGTGTGTGTGTGTGTGTGTGTGTGTGTCCTGGGCAAGTTACTGAATCCTCCTGTGTGTGTGTGCGTTTGTGTGTGTGGTTCTCCCCATCTGTAAAACAGAGTCCACAACACCACCTCTATAGGATTGCTATGAAGAGTAAATGGGCTAATGAGTAAAGTAAACACTCAATATTGGCCGTTTTTATAACGATTACCCTGACTATACCCTCACGTTTTTTTTTTTTCTTCACTTTTTTTTTTTTTTGCAGTACTTAGAAGCATGTGGGATCTTATTAATAGTTCCCCAACCAGGGATCGGACTCATGCCCCCTAACGTGGAAGTGTGGAGTCTTAACCACTGAACCACCAGGAAAGTCCCTATTTCTGCAAGTTCTGATTTCAAATTGATTTCCTGTTATCTCTAAAACCCCTCTGCCAGATTATTTATAACTGCTACTGTGATTAGAATATGCTCTTTGTGAAGAATATTCTTACTCTTTGAACTATCATTTGTGTAAATGTGAACTTACCCACTTAACGCTGTGAAATGGGCCCCCAACTCAAGAAGAGCCTGAGGCCACATAGTAAAGAAGGCAGCGGTCCTCATAGAAGAATGGATAATTCAGGATCTGCATCTCCTTCTAGAGAGGACAGCTGCTGCTGCTGCTGCTAAGTCGCTTCAGCCGTGTCCGACTCTGGGCAACCCCACAGACGGCAGTCCACCAGGCTCCGCCATCCCTGGGATTCTCCAGGCAAGAACACTGGAGTGGGTTGCCATTTCCTTCCCCAGTGCATGAAGGTGAAAAGAGAAAATGAAGTCGCTCAGTCGTGTCCGACTCCTTGCAACCCCATGGACTGTAGCCTACCAGGCTTTTCCGTCCATGGGATTTTCCAGGCAAGAGTACCGGAGTGGGATGCCATTGCCTTCTCCGAGAGGACAGCTACTGGTGGGGAAAAGACAGGACCACAGGCATAAACAACTGTGAAGGCTCAAAGACACCTCAGTGAAAACAAAGCCCCAGCCAAAGGAAAGAAATCCTGGTAACAATCATTTTCCAAGGCCAGATCAGGTCCAGCCCACCTGTATTTCTGTAGCTCTTTTCTTACTTGGGGAGAAAAAGTCTGGTCCTGACCTTCTGAGCTACTCTGGTTTCCTCAAGGCAGATTGGCAAGGAGCCAGGGCACCCTAGGGCCAGGGCACCGTGGTTACCATCAGCTTCCTCTGGCATCTAAGAAGGAAGGTCGGGATGGGATGGGGCAGCACTTCCGTCCAGAAATGTCCCCTCCTTCCCTATGAGGCCAATCTCCCTCTTCCAGCCTTCCCTGACGCCACGTGGTCCAGGAAACCATTCTTGCTCACCTGGCTTTCTGTAATACCCTAGCTGACCTCCCTGCTTCACCCTTTGTGCTCCATTCCCAAGAGAGGGATCCTGCTCAGACCCAAGAAGCCAAGTCTGATTATGTCACTCTTCTATTCAAAGCCCTCCGGGGCCCCACCCTCTGCATGTCCACCCTTCACCCAGCACAGCTCTCTCAATAGGTCTTTAAATTGACCTCAAAACCCTTTGTCACCTTCCACACCCCCACCTCTCTGGCCACATCATAGTGGCTTCTTTGCTATATTCAAACACACCAGGCATGCTGTGGGCACAGGGCAGCTGAACTTGCTGTCCCTTTTCTTGAAATACTTCCTAGGGATCTGACCTGGCTAGCTCCCTCACGTCTTTCAGGACTTTTGACAAATGCTGCCTTTCGGTGAGGTTTTCCCTGCCCTTTATCTGCCCGCTTCTGTCTCTCCCTGTTCACATTCCTGGTAGTATTTGTTGCCACCAGTTCAGTCACTCAGTCGGGTCCAACTCTTTGCGACCCCATGGACTGCAGCATGCCAGGCTTCCCTCTCCATCACCAACTCCCGGAGCTTACGCAAACTCATGCCCATTGAGTCAGTGATGCCATCCAACCATCTCATCCTCTGTCATCCCCTTCTCCTCTTGCCTTCAATCTTTCCCAGCATCAGGGTCTTTTCTAATGAGTCAGTTCTTCACATCTTGTCGCCATAACACCAGGCATACTATGCTTTCTACTTAATCTCCAAGAGGCAGGATTTTTATCTGTTTAATTCATATTTTAAACATCCAGAACAATGCCTGGAATATAGGAGGTGCTTGAATGAAGCTGCTGAATGGAGATTTGCTATGACCATATTCATATTCATCCATTGTTGTTGCTGTTTAGTTGCTAAATTGTATCCGACTCTTTTGTGATCCCATGGATTGCAGCCCACAGGCTCCTCTGTCCAACTTCCTAGGCAAGAATACTGGAGTGGGTTGCCATTTCCTTTTCCAGGGGATCTTCCCGGACCAGGGATGGAACCTGTGTCTCCTGCTTGGCAGTCGGATTCTTTACCAATGAAACACCAGGAAAGCCTGGATATTCATCTGTGGGTTTGTATAAATATTAATCCAATACCTACCATACAGCAATTACTTAACATCTACATTCCCAGTTAGCCTTGCAATTCCCTATGAGGGGAGATCTGGTCCCCACTTTATAAATGATGAGGCTGACAAGTGGAAGCTCAGTGACTTGCCTGAGCTGGGCTGCTCTCTTCCATTACATCTGATCTCATTACTCATTATGTTCCCTTGTGATCACTGGCATCTATTTTCCCTGCTGGATTTGAAGCTCCGTGAAGGCCAGGGCTGTGTCTGGCCTGTTCAGCACTCCATCTCTGGCACTCAGGAAGTATCTGAATGAATCCCTTTGATAAGCAGTGGAGGGGATTCACTGCCAGCTCCTGGGTTTGCCTTCCCATCTACAGTTTTTCAGCAGCATGTAAGGCAGTTTACCCTGAGGCTGAGCCAAGCCAGGAATTCACTCTCAGGCCTCTACCTCCTTCCTATCCTGCCCACCCCCACCCTGGGCTCTCTGCCAGCAAAGAACAACTACCCAAACAGACTGTAAGACAGGCTGTAACTCTGACTTTGCAGTAGTACAGGTAAGTCCCTTTGACAAGTCTATGGGAAGAACTGACCTTTGGGCGGCTGACTGCAGCTGCTGCTCTCCTCTGGCCCTGTCCCCTGCCCCCATCACCTCCCAACCACTTGGCAAGGCTCCACCAGAGCCCCAATGCCATCCGAAGAGCAGGACGGCGTTCAACTTTGAGTTGACCATTTTCCCAGAGAAGCAAGTTGTCTACTGTCAAGAACACTGCCCACTCCCACTCCCACCCTCCAAGAGCCTGGGGGACCAAGCTGTCATTTAACAGTCCTCTGGAGCCTCTTCTTCCAGTTACACAACTTCCTACCACAAAAGATAGTTAATGGACACAGAAGATCTGACAATTCATATGAAAATCATCATAACCTCAATTGCTACTCATTACAGACCTTTCCTGCCCAACCCCCGGGCTTCTGAGAACAAATGAAAAGAAAAAGGTTGCATGTGTGTCTGTGTGTGTGACTCCCCCCTCCCCCATCCTAAAGCCAAGTGAACTCTTAAAGAGCATCCGCCTTCCCACAGTTTCCAAAATGTCTCCATCTGATGAACTGACTCCGTTAGCCGGCAGGGAAGCCAAGCTGCTGACAGGAACAGCTCAGAGGCTGGAAACCACGATTCTAGGGACTTTCTGATGATCCAACCTAGCCAAGGCATAAGGGATGACCTCATCACTGCGGGGTCCCAAGAAAGGGTTTCACTCTCTTCATTGCCAACCAGCCCCCAAAGAGGGTCCCCCTGGATCAGCACTAGGTAATCAGAGATAGGAGAGATTTTCTCATAATAAACGAATAATGCATCCACAGATGTTCAAGTCACGGATCTCCCCTGCCCCATCCCATCAGAGGAACCTGCCCATGACTACTTGGGCTGAAATCTTCAGAGAGGCCAAGTTCTCAAAGTTTGGGGGATGAGAGGGGGAGGGAGTTGGAGACTTTTCAGGTCAGAGCTGCCCTTTTTCTAGAAGCTGTACATTATGGCATGGTGGTTAAAAGGATTTGATAGCCAGCTGAGTTTCAGTCTCAGCTCTACCAGTTACTGTGTGACTTTGGGCAAATTACTTAATCCTTCTATGCCTCAGTTTCCTCATCTGTACAAGTAGTGAGGATACTCTTTCATGGAGTGTTATGAGGATTAACACTTCTGCTTCTAAAGCATAACAGGGGTAGGGGACAGAGAACCTAACTAGGCATTTCTGGGATGAGGCAGAAAGGTGGAGACAGGTGTTCGTCCAGGGAAGTCCAAGGGTGTCCACCTCATCCTCTGAATTTCCAACCAGCTGACATCGGTGCCACCCAAGAACCACGAAAGGGGTGAAGAAATGGGAAGGACTGGAAGGATACCGTGAACCACACAGCTGTCTCTGGGAGTCTAGGACTGAGAGGGGAAAAGAACCAATGACTGATGGTAAACTTTTAGGATCCAAGGCTGGGTGGGAGTTAAACCCATCTGCTGGGTCTGATGAAGATCCTACAGGTTGAGCTTACCTCCCAGACCCTTGTTTGCTTTCACAAACTAGAGAATCACAAAGCAGAGTGAACTTACCCACGCCGGCATCTGAATCTCTCCGCAGAGTCACTATTCACCTTAACTGTCCTCTTGGGACCCCTGCCACCCTCCTCCCTACTCAACCGTCAAGACTGCACAACAACTCTGTGTGGAAAGAGTGAGTCTTGGCTTTTGTACATGAAACGGGAATCCACAGGGGCTGTGCTACTGCCTTCTGGTTAGGACTGCAGGGCTGTGACATGCCTCGGTGTCACACATGAGTCAGACCTTGCCATGCCCTCCCGATCTAAGGCTTAATACTGAACCAACGGGGCCAAGAGAACACTGTTTCCCATTGGTAGGAACTAGGCTTATGCTTTCCCAGTGGTAGGAACTCCCAGGCTTATGACTCAAAGAATTATGTGGTCTGATCTTCAAACAAGAGGATGACTGTCAGGTTCCTGATACACAGAATCCGACACACTCTCTTGATGGCGATGGTGGTGAGGCAGACACCTGCCCACTGCAAACACCTCTGCACACAGCCCTCAGTGAGTGGGAGCTCTTGCTGAACTGTGACTTTTCTTTCTGGGGGACAGGGTGGCAGGAGGGTTAGGGACAGTAAGAGGACTCTGTAGCAGGTGTACCTGTACTTTTTTTTTTTTTTAATAGCTTATGGGCTTCCCGGGTGGCTCAGATGGTATAGAATCTGCCTGCAATGAAGGAGACCTGGGTTCGATCCCTGGGTCAGGAAGATCCCTTGGAGAAGGAAACGGCAACCCCCTCCAGTCTTCTTGCCTGGAGATTCCCATGGACAGGGAAGCCTGGCAGGCTACAGTCTGTTGCTGCTAAGTCGTTTCAGTCTGTCCGATTCTGTGCGACCCCAGAGACGGCAGCCCGCCAGGCTCTCCAGTCCCTGGATTCTCCAGGCAAGAACACTGGAGTGGGTTGCCATTTCCTTCTCCAGTGCATGAAAGTGAAAAGTGAAAGTGAAGTCGCTCAGTCGTGTCTGACTTCTAGGGACCCCATGGACTGCAGCCCACCAGGCTCCTCCGTCCATGGGATTTTCCAAGCAAGAGTACTGGAGTGGGGTGCCACTGCCTTCTACAGGGCCACAAAGAGTCGGACAGGACTGAGCAACTAACTTCACTTTCACAAGATTTTATTTCCCTGACCAGAGATTGAACCTGAGGTCCTTCCTAACCACTGAACTTCCAAAGAACTCCCCAGGTATTCCTGTCTCAACTCTGAGGAAAGGGAGGGATTGGTGTCCTGGGGGAGTACGCACTTGTGGGAAAAACTGGCCAGGTGGGGTCTTCGGTCGTAACACACGTGGCGTGGTGGAGCTAGGTGGTGCTAGCCAGTCCCCGCAGGCTTCTAAGCACCTCTGCACTGAGCTCACCATTCTCGGGTATGTCCCCTCAGTGACTCCTCACCAGTCTCCACAGGACAGGCACCACTGTGTCTTCATTTTCCGGAAGAGTGAACTGGAGCTTGGAGGTCAAACAACCCTCCCACTTCCTGGTCCCCGAGCTCAGATCAGTTCAGTCGCTCAGTCGTGTCCGACTCTTTGCGACCCCATGAATCGCAGCACGCCAGGCCTCCCTGTCCAACACCAACTCCCAGAGTTCACTCAGACTCACATCTATCGAGTCAGTGATGCCATCCAGCCATCTCATCCTCGGTCGTCCCCTTCTCCTCCTGCCCCCAATCCCTCCCAGCATCAGGGTCTTTTCCAATGAGTCAGCTCTTCGCATGAGGTGGCCAAAGTACTGGAGTTTCAACTTTAGTATCATTCCTTCCAAAGAAATCCCAGGGCTGGTCTCCTTCAGAATGGACTGGTTGGATCTCCTTGCGGTCCAAGGGACTCTCAAGAGTCTTCTCCACACCACAGTTCAAAAGCATCAATTCTTCGGCACTCAGCCTTCTTCACAGTCCAACTCTCACATCCATACATGACCACAGGAAAAACCATAGCCTTGACTAGACGGACCTTAGTTGGCAAAGTAATGTCTCTGCTTTTCAACATGCTATCTAGGTTGGTCATAACTTTTCTTCCAAGGAGTAAGCGTCTTTTAATTTCATGGCTGCAGTCACCATCTGCAGTGATTTTGGAGCCCAGAAAAATAAAGTCTGACACTGTTTCCCCATCTATTTTCCATGAAGTGATGGGACCAGATGCCATGATCTTCGTTTTCTGAATGTTGAGCTTTAAGCCAACTTTTCCAAATGCTTACTGAGGGTTTACCCCAGGCATGGCCCCAGGTAGACCAAGAATTATGACTGAACCAAGGGGGCCAAGAGTACACCATTTCCCACTAGTAGGAACTCCCAGGCTTATGACTCTTAAGAATTCTTAAGAATTATGCAGTCTTCAAATTGATATTTAAACGAGATCATCTTGATGATCTTTGATGAAAATCATCAAAGCTGATCTTCAAACAAGACTGTCCTACCCCCCTCTTAGCCCTCCCCTTTCCCTTCTTATCTCTCCCCCTCCACCCGGCTCACAAGCAGCCTGCTGAGAAGAAGCAGAGGACTGAGGAGGGGAAATGGCTGTTGGTGGAAGTTTCCACCTTTCCTATCACACCCAAGATAACCTCGGCTTCTCAAGAACACTCTTCAGCTGCAGAGGCGGAGGCTGTTACCGCCCATTGAAAGAAAGGAGACGTGTGAGACATAGCCCCTGTCAAATCCTGCTTCTGCTGAGGACAAGTCACTTAACCCTTCTAGACCCCACTTTCATAACCTCATCCATAACCACCACTCTCTCCCTCTGCCTCCAACCACAGAAATCACCAACTCCGGATGAGTCCATTCTAGATCATTCTAGAACTCTTGCTCAATATACCCTGTTAAGTATCTCATTTAATCCTTAAAAAGAATCCTAGCCTTAATCTTATATTGTGTGGTTTAGTCGCTAAGTCGTGTCCGACTTTTGCAACCCCAGGGACTGTAGCCTGCCAGGCTCCTCTGTCCATGGGATTCTTCATTTCCTTCTCAAGGGATCTTCCCCACCCAGGGATCGAACCCGGGTCTCCTGCATTGCAGGTAGATTCTTTACCTACTGAGCTATGAGGGAAGCCCCTGTATTACAGACTGTTACTATTTATAAGACAGAGAGCAGCAATATTGATCCCCATAGATAGCTACCATGAAGACCTGATAAGATCTTGCATGGAATGCACTTAGCACAGACTTCAGTGTTTGAAAGGTGAAACCTGGAAGGCCAGGGACACCCCTGAGGTCAAGCATCAGGCTGGACAAGAATGGAGCCCTGAGGGGGTACAGACAGAACCCCTCAGGTTACAGCCCCAAGGGACTCTTTCTTCAAGAGGCCCCCCATGTCCCAAAGTGCAGTGACTCAGCGGAGGGCATTCTACTGCCTGATAGGAAACTGTCTGGAAAACCCTACCTGCCTGCGACCAAGACGCTTTATTACTGGAAGAGACAAGTGGATGTGTCTGGTGAATGGATGGAATTTGAAGCTTTGGGTCCTGAGTCTAATGCTGCTATTTGGGGTCATATTTGCAAATCACTTGTTTCCTTCTTGCCAACGTCATGCTAGGCCCTGCACTAGCCTTGGAGATACAAAGAGAAATCAGAGTGGCTACTCTCTGAGCAGCCATCCTGGGTACTGGCAGGCCACAGCAGGCCTGTCCTGGGGACCTAGATGCTCACCTCTGGAGATGTCACTGTTGGCTAAAAGAGGTGCTTTCTTTCTTTTTAAAAATCACTTCTAGTCCTTAAACGAATAAACAGCTCTAAAACACTTAGGAGATAAGACCACACTCTATCAGGACTTGCCTGACCTTTGACAGCTCAAAGTGAAAATGCCAGGAGGCCTCAGCTGGCTGGCTGAGGGAAAAGCAGATAACCAGCAGTTTCACTGGCAACAAAGAGACTGAAAATCCTGCACATTTTTAGCATTGACTAGAATAATCCACAGCTGGGTCCCTAGCATAAAATGCAGGATAATAAAGCATGCAGAAATCAGGGACAGCCTTCCTTAGGACTAAGTGAGGCTGGCTGTATTCAGCCTTTCAAGCATATCATCTCATTTAAACTTATCAAGTCTTCACTGTAAAGGCTGAGTTGGGTTTAGAGCTAGTCTAGCTGTGTTACTGTCAGTATTCACCCCCACTCACCCTCCCCACCCCCACCCTCCTGGCTGGACGACCTTGGTGGTGGCGGTGGTTTAGTCACTAAGTTGTGTCCGACCCTTGCAACCCCATGGACTGCAGTCCGCCAGGCTTCTCCGTCTATGGGCTTTCCCAGGCAAGAATACTGAAGTGGGTTGCCATTTCCTTTTCCAGGGGAACTTCCTGACCCAGGGACTGAACCTGACAGGGAAGCCTGGTGGGCTGCTGTCCATGGGGTCACAAAGTCGGTCACAACCGAGAGAATTGACGACAACTCCTGCATTGTAGGCAGATTCTTTACCATTGAGCCACCAGGGGTGATGTTGGGCACCTTAATAACCTCTTTAGGCCTCAGTTTCTTTGTCTGTAAAACTGAGATATTAGAACTTATAAGATTCTTCTAAACATTAAATAAATAAATCCATAGAAAGAACTCAACTTAGGATCTGGGCCACAGTCCTCCAAAAATATTAGCCTTTGCCATTATTCTGATGACTGCAAACAGCCCGATGACAGGCTATGTGTCATCTCTGTATCTTACACATGATACAACTGAAACTTCCCAAGGTCAGAACCAACTCACATTTGTGTAGTCTCCTGATTCGCAGCCAGCTCACCACGTGGCCTCCCTGGGGATGGTGGGCGAAACCACTGAGGCCACCTCCCCCAAAACCTGCTTCAAGGCCAGAAGCCTGTAGATTCTTTGGGTTTTCCCATTAGGAAATCACCTCCTGAATAGGAATGCATTTTGGGGTCTGTGGAAGCAGACTGCAAACCAATCACTGGAAATGTGTGCTGGGCAGACCCGAGTGCTGAGACACCTGAGGAACCAGTGGTGTCTGAAAGCAATTTTTTTTTCTGGCTGTATTGGTTTCTGTTTGTTTCCTCCTCTGATGCAAAGGGGGCTGGGAGAGGGCAGGGTGAACAGGAGCTGACGTCAGGGTTACTCACAGGGAGGCTGTCTTCTGGCCACAGCCCAGCTCCTCCCTGTGGCTCCTCATACACGTCTGCACACCCTGGGCTCCTTTCCAACACGCCTAGTCTCATAATGAAGACAAACAGACGCTTTTTGGTGGACTGCTTCCTCTACCCTGAGCTGGAGGCCATAGCTTGGTTGCCACTGGCAGAACCCAGCCAGAGCCTTGATCTTAAGCGCGAAAACCCACACCTCCCTCTGATGCTATCACACTTGGGACCAAAAGCCCCAGTACAGCCTTCCTTGATTCATTCATTGAGAACAGATGATGGCCTGCTGGGCTTAGAGCAGCAGAACAAGACCACAGCCTGTGCCCACAGGGGGTGTACAATCCAAGTGGAAAGGGATCTGGATCAAGAAATGCCAGCGAGGGACTTCCCGGGTGGTCCCGTGACTAGACTTCACACTCCAATCAGGGGATCTGGGCTTGATCCCTGGTCAGGGAACTAGATCCCGCATGCTGCAACTAAAGATCCCGCATGCTGCAACTAAGACCCGGTGCAGCCAAATACTTTAAAAAAGAAGTGCCAATGTAGTCACTTCCTACCTAGATAATCTTTCAGTAAACACCTCAGATGACGTCACTCCTCTGCTCAAAGCCCTCGGAGGGTCCCCCATCTCTCTGAGTCAAAGGTGAGGTCTGAAGATGTCCTCTCAGGCCCTACAGGGCTGCCCTGGAACTCCCCAGCTCTTACTGCCCGTGTCCCCACTGGAACTCGTCAGGCCTGTGGGCTGTCAGACAGGCTGTCTTCTATGCCTGGTATATCCCTCTTCCATCTTTCCACATGGCAAAAACCTTTCTTCTCCCTCCAGTCTGTGTTTAACAGTCATAAGTCCCACTTTGAGCAACCTATCT
>SJXQ01000079.1:165586-242056 GCA_006408695.1 Aepyceros melampus | reverse complement strand
CCTCACCTTGCTCGTTCCCTCTTTCCGCCTTCTGGTGTATACTTTCTGTGTTCACTGTGTACCATCTTCCCATCTCCCTTCAGCCCCACTAGGATGTATGTGTTTTATTTCCTGACATGTCCTGAGCACCCAAAAGTGTCTGGCACGTCACAGGCACTTGGTAAATATTTACTGGATGGGTGAAAGAATGAATGAACAAATGAGAGGGGAGAAAGAGGTGCTGTGAGCACTCAGAAGAAGAGCTAATTCCATCTGGGGGGAGGTCAGGGAAAGCCTCTCTCCCCACACCCCAGATCATGAGGAGCACAGGGGAAGGGGAGAAGAGGGGAGGGAATGGCTTCCTACCAGTCCTGCCTGAGGGAGGGTGAATGCGTTGCTGCCAGCCCCTCCCCTGAGGGAGAATCCCACCGGTGGGCGGGGGACACTAGGCCTGACAATCGCCATCCCAGGTACTTCTGGTTGCCTTGAGCATCTCCACTTGAGAGTCTGAAGACTCCATCGGAGATAGCTGCTCTCCAAAGCCAGGATCTCTAAAAGTTCTTATCAGTCAAATCCTTGCTGAGGTTTCTTAAGAAAAAGTCCAACCCTAGCTATCAGGCTGAAGGGCAGAACAGTAGCACCCAACAGAAAATTAAAAATAAATTATATTTATTGAAAGCACGTTTTGACCCAGGCACTATTATAAGTTGTTAACTTGCTTAATTTACTGATGAATTGGGTACCTCAGTATGGTGATACCAGACCACCTAACCTGCCTCTTGAGAAATCTATATGCGGTCAGGAAGCAACAGTTAGAACTGGACATGGAATAACAGACTGGTTCCAAATAGGAAAAGGAGTACGTCAAGGCCGTATACTGTCATCCTGCTTATTTAACTTATATGCAGAGTACATCATGAGAAACACTGGATTGGAAGAAACACAAGCTGGAATCAAGATTGCTGGGAGAAATATCAATAACGTCAGATATGCTGATGACACCACCCTTATGGCAGAAAGTGAAGAGGAACTAAAAAGCCTCTTGATGAAAGTGAAAGAGGAGAGTGAAAAAGTTGGCTTAAAGCTCAACATTCAGAAAACGAAGATCATGGCATCTGGCCCCATCACTTCATGGGAAATAGATGGGAAAACAGTGGAAACAGTGTCAGACTTTATTTTTCGGGGCTCCAAAATCACTGCAGATGGTGACTGCAGCCATGAAATTAAAAGACGCTTACTCCTTGGAAGAAAAGTTATGACCAACCTAGATAGTATATTCAAAAGCAGAGACTACTTTGCTGACTAAGGTCCATCTAATCAAGGCTATGGTTTTTCCTGTGGTCATGTATGGATGTGAGAGTTGGACTGTGAAGAAGGCTGAGCGCCGAAGAATTGATGCTTTTGAAGTGTGGTGTTGGAGAAGACTCTTGAGAGTCCCTTGGACTGCAAGGAGATCCAACCAGTCCATTCTGAAGATCAGCCCTGGGATTTCTTTGGAAGCAATGATGCTAAAGCTGAAAATCCAGTACTTTGACCACCTCATGCGAAGAGTTGACTCTTCGGAAAAGACTCTGATGCTGGGAGGGATTGGGGGCAGGAGGAGAAGGGGACGACCGAGGATGAGATGGCTGGATGGCATCACGGACTCAATGGACGTGAGTCTGAGTGAACTCCGGGAGTTGGTGATGGACAGGGAGGCCTGGCGTGCTGCGATTCATGGGGTCGCAAAGAGTCGGACACGACTGAGTGACTGAACGGAATGGAGACCCACCTCACAGGGTGCTTGTGAGCAATGCCGGAATCAGAGTATGAAGTATATACTTAGAACGTACAGAAAGTGCTCTTCAGCTGTTTGCTGCTCCATCTTAGGTGGCACTGTTGGCAAAGAATCTGCTAAAGCAAGAGACACAAGAGATGTGGGTTGAATCACTGGGTCAGGAAGATCCCTTGGAGAAGGGAATGGCTACCCGACTCCAGTATTCCTGCCTGGAGAATCCTAGGGACAGAGGAGCCTGGCAGGCTATGGTCCACGGGGTCGCAAAGAGTCGGACACGACTGAGCACACACAAACACTGCATCATTATCCTCAGTTTACAGGTGAGAAACTGAGGCACAAACAGATGACATAACCTGGACCAATTTCGCCAGCTACCCAGAGCCCAAGCCAGATCCAAACACTAGCCGTCTGTGTTCAAGGCTGATATTCCTTGCCTGTATCACACAGGCTCCTCACAGAATGCTTCTTCCAAAGAGAGGATCCTCCAAGCAGAGGTTTGTTTGTTTGTTTTTTCCTGAAAATTAAATTGTGCTTGCCCTTACTTGTAGGAAGTTGGCTAAAAGATCCAGCAACTAGGTATGGCTGAAATGCCCAGGACCCACCAGCTCCTTCCAAGGCTGTCCTCTCCTAGTGTCTAGAGCCAGAGGGCTGTTCTGGACAATATTGTACACTGAGGATGAATCCTAGCCCTCAATGCTGCAGACACAGGAACACACAAACCCCAGCAGAGGAGCGAGGTCTTCCTCATCCTGGGGCCACAGATGTCTGTCTTTTATGGATTGGTCATTGCTGTCAGCTCCTGGCAATATGAGTCCACCAGCAGCGCCCCCATACAAATGCCAGGGGGTGGGGTTGGCTGCAAGCCTGGGTTTCTTGCTCCACTATCTCCAACAACCTGAGTCAGTTGCCCCTGCGATTCCCAGAGCACCTCCTTCCTAAGGCTGTCTTGGTCATATCCACACCCTCGGGGTCAGCCTTGGTGTGGACGATTCCCCACCAGACACACTGGAAACCATGCAAGTGAGCCTTCCCCTTGGCCCAATGCCCCCAGTAGGACTGGCACATCCCCAAGGAGGACTTGAGGTCTGTGGGCAGGGTGTGTGGGACCAGTCGGGACTGAGAGCCCAAGCCACAGGAGCCACCATCTGGTTCTCCATCCTTACCTCCCCTCCTAAATGGAGAGAATTCTGTTCAAATGAAGGCTCTTCAGCCAAACAAGAAACCAATCAGGCCATCAGGTGGGTTTCTTAAACAAGTTCAGCAAGAGTGGCCAAGGTTAGGCAGCCTCTTGTCCAATCTGTGACGAAAGAGCTTTCTGTTGGTTTTTTAGAAGATGAATCTGGCCTCCCTAAACCTTCTTCTCAATATCTACACACCCAGCATCTCAACTTGCTCTGTACCCTCTTACAACAGAAAACCCTACTTATTTCTATAGGTTCATGCTTTTTTTAAAAATAAAGTTCATATTGATTTTACACAAATGAATTTCTTTATATTCGGGCTAGAAAGGCTCAACACATCACTTTTTGCCAGAAGTTGTTTCTTAAAATGTCGGGCCAGTGTCTCCTGTATGAATCTGCCTTGGCCTGTTGACCAGTTGCCGCTGTGGGCACCAACAGGCTGCCAGGTGGGCTTCATCCCCCACCACTACCTCTGCCTCAGCGGCTCTGAAAGAAGTGCTATAGATCCATCCACCGAAGAACCAAGGACCACCAGGGCCACAGAGCAGGCCCAGAAGTCTTAGGAAACCAGCAACTCTCACCACTTGCATCAGCAAAGGCTGGTGGCAATTGGACATTTACTGCAAACCAGACACCCTGCTAAAAACTTCACAAGCATCCTATCATTTAACCTCCCAACAGCTCTGTGAGATAAGCTGTTACTGGCACTATTTGGTACAGGAAGAAGTAGGTCCAGAGGTGTAGGGTTCTGAGAAAGAAACTTAAATTGGAGTATCTCAGGGCTTTATGTTGGGTGAAAGGCATGTGTGTGTCTAGTGGGTACATGGCCATGGGAGAAAGGGCCGCACCGGGGCTGGGGTCCCGCGCAGCTGGGAACCCACTGTGGGAAAACCCACATTTACACAAGGGATGCCACGGAGTAATGGTTCATTCTTTCAAAGGGTTAACTGTAGGTCTCCTATTTAAAAAAGAGACTTCTTCACAATCTTTAATTACCACTCCATTCTCATCCTGCTTTCCTAGACTCCAGGGCAGCTGTCACCCAAAGCGGGAAGGATTTGTGAAGTGGAATTTCCACCCAGTCTGCTTCAGAGGTGGCTCTGCCTTTGGAGAAGGACCTGAAGGCATCACTCAGGCTCCTGACGTGATCACCACACCCTCTCCTCTGTCCACTTAAGTGTGTGTAAAAAGAGTGAATTAGTTCACAAGTGGTTTTCATAAATGAATCCAAACGTATAACTTTTAAGAAGAAGGACATGTTGAGTTTGGGGGCAATATTTCAACTGCAAAATCCACCCATATGGTGTTTACTTAAGTCATGATATGACGTTTATTTAAAAGCCTAAAACTTTGTATGCATTATAGAAATGACGCTTGCAACACAAACCCCCTGCAGAGGTGACCAGGACCTGCGTTTCTGTGGATGCTGGCCAGAGTTGGGACCCAGGGACCAGCACTGACTCTGACGGGAGCTCAGCAGTGCCCCGCACCTGCGTGGATTGTGCCCAAGTTGAGCCTGGCCCCTGAGCTACAGTGGATGTGTTGATATTATCACATAGGTATCAGAGAGCAACTGAAAATATTGCAAAGAAGTGGTGAAATACTAGGCATGCTCAGTCGCTAAGTCATGCCTGCCTCTTTGAGACCCCATGGACTGTAGTTCACCAGGTTCTTCTTCCATGGGATTTCCCAGGCAGGAATACTGGAGTCAGTTGCCATTTCCTCCTCCAGGGGATCTTCCCAACTCAGGGATCGAACCCATGTCTCTTGCATCTCCGGCATTGGCAGGCAGATTCTTTACCACTGGGCCACCAGAGAAGCCCAAACTAACCATAATTGGATGGAAATTTAAATCAGATTCTACGAAAGCAAACAGCTTAAACCATCTTTGACCAGAAAAATCCCCGAGGCTTCTCAGAGTCAGAACACTTTGGCATCATCTTCTAATAGCACAAGGCCTTAACCGCTGAGGCCCAGGACATTGGCTAGAGGGCAGGCCCCCTGGCTAGGTCACTCCATGACCTTCTGAGAAAGGCAAGGCCATTGGAATCTGACCCCACCTGAAACCTAGCTCAGAGCTTTGTCTTGGTCAGGAAAATACTTCTTCAGTACCGTCTCTGCACATCCTCAGCAGAGCGGAAGAGACACGGCAAGGTTTTGGCCAACTGAGACAACTTCTCAAATGACCTGGAGGATCAGCCCTGTGTTTATGTGAAGATGAAACTCAGTGCAGGGAGAGGACAGATGGATGCGGAAAGCGAAGAGTCACGGCACAAAGAAACTACAATCTTTCAGTCTCCACAGCAGCTCCTTCCACATCCTCAGCAGCCTTGACTGAAATTCCCTTTCAAGAGGGACGGCATCAACTCCAAACTTCTTTCTGAAGCACGTAGATCAGGTGTCTCCTTTAATGAAACTGCAGCTGCCGTTACTGCAGCCTTACCTCATGGCAGTAGTGTGTGTTAGCTGCTCAGCTGCGTCTGACTCTTTGAGACCCCACGGACTATATCCTGCCAGGCTCCTCTGTCCATGGGATTCTCCAGGCAAGAATACTGGAGTGGGATGCCATGCCTTCCCTCCAGGGGATCTTCCCTCCAGGGATTGAATCCACATTTCCTGCATTGCAGGCAGATTCTTGACCGTCTGAGCTACAGGGAAGTCCCATACCATATGTTGGGCACTGTGCAAATCAGTTTCGGCTCATTTAACACTCAGGATGATGCAGAGGGGTAGGCACCACATCCCCATTTTACAGATGAGAAAACTGAGATGCAGAGAGGTTAAAGTAACTCTGAAGGTCACACAGCTGGTGAGGGGCAGAGCAGGACTAATACTGGTCTGATATCAAAGTACATGTTCTGGATCTCTATATTTATCCCTCCTGAATCTCTGACATTACACCAAAGAGGAAAGGAAGGAGGGCAGGTGCCCGAACACTGGCAAGGAGAGCTGGCGGCAAAGAGGTGGACATTCCCCCTGGCTTAGGAGCAGGGCTCAGCTGGGTTGTGGGACAGAGAAGGTAGGAGAGGCCTCTCAGAGGCAAGGAGTGTGGCTCCTCCCTTCTCCTATGACAACCACACCAAAATAGACAGGGAGAGGCTGCCGGGGGCGTGGGAGCGCATCGCTCCCAAGTGAATCATGCCTGTGAAGGGTGAGGTGCTGCTCAGACAGTAGACACTATTTCTACTCTGCCAGCCTGAGGGCTGGAGGGTGAGAGGCAGGCGCTTTGTTAAATGGAGAAATACGGCATCCCCTCCCCCAGAAACGGCCCCCTTCCCCAAGCACCAAAGAGATGTTGGGGTGACTGGCTTTGTGGAAGACCCTGTCCACCTCTCTCCACTCTGTCACTGCTGACCAGGTGCCCACAGCCACACCCAGCAGGGTATTAGGTGCTGGGGGCAGGGGAGCCACATACTGGAGGGATACAAGGAGAATTCTTTACTTACTTTATCTCATATTACATACATCTCTGTAAGAATCCTTAGCATTCCACCACCCACACCCACCCCCAGCTGCCCCTGGGACCAAGCGCAATGCTAACAGGTTAAAATGTTCTTCCAGTCAGACCACTGCCCAGACAGACACAAGGTACACGCCAAAGGAACTATAATGGAGTTGTCACAACTGTCCCTAAGGGCAATACAAGGGTATTGACAGGAAAATGAGAAGTGAGCCACGGCAGAGTGAACCATAGTTGGGAAGAGGGAAGAAGAGTGTGCAGGCTCCTGGTTACCGTCACTCTGCTTGTGTTCAGGGAACCTGGGAGCCGACGGAGGACTCTCCTCACCCATCGCACCCGAGTGCTCCCGGAGTGTGGTGGGCAGGCTGCTCACGGAGCTAGGAGTCCGGAGTCATCCCTTCTTCCCGCCCCAGTGCCTTCCCTGAAGGAGCTTCCAGCTCAGCTGGGGAGGAGGAGACTTTCCTGGGAGAAGGAAAGCCTGAGTTCAGGTTCCAGGGTTCAGAAAAGGGGGCGAGCCACCTGACATGGCCTGGTCCCCATGCCGGAGCCCCACGATGCCACACCTGGAAGGTGACAACTGGGGCCACAGTGAGGGGCCAAGTGCACAGGCCCCTTCCTGGGTCTTCACGTTTCCCCACTTGTTTTTGGTCTATTCCTTGAAGCGGCCACATCTGTACCCCTGCTGGGCAGAACCCCTCAGGAATAGCACCTTTTGGGGTGTGTGGGCAGCTCGTAGTGACCACTGCTTAACTAGTCTCCTTGTCACAGTGGGAAGGTGCAGTCTGGGGAGTGGGACCCCAGCCCGGCTGGACCACAGGAGGGCCACCGACTCCTTCCCAGGGAACGCAGAACAGGGCTGGAGGGAGAGTGACTGGGTTCCTGAGAGTGTGTTTAGAACATTCCCTGACCCCACCGTGCAGTCGATCCCTTTGTTATTGAAGAAGCTCTGGAAGACAGGAAAGCAGAAAGGAGAAGAGGAGGCAGGAGGACAAAGGGGGCATTATCCTCCCAATCCTGAGTCCCAGGACTGTCCCGAGGTTCAACTCTCCTGCCCTTGGGCTCCACCTGCTTCTAATAAACCTCCTTTTTAATTTCCACCTTATACTCCAGTATGTTTCTTATAACTTGCAACCACAAGAGTCCTTCCTAACCTAGTGCCAGGGCCAATGAAACTACCGACTGGGCCAGAGGAGGCGAGGTGGTCTCCAGGGAGCCATAAGGTGAATCTGGCCTTCTCCTGGCCTGGGCCCAGCTCAGGGCCTGACTCCATCCCTCCATCCACAGGAAGAAGACGGAGTAGAAAGCTGCCTTGAGTAGAAAAGCCACCACCTGTTAGTGCTGGCCCTGCGCTCCCTGCCCACCCCCCGCTAATCCCCAGGCCCACCCTGGGGAAGACCCAGCTGTTATCTCCTTAGCATTCTTCCCTGATGACAGCAGGACTTGCTCACTCTAAGTCAAACACCTCGATCCCTTCCAGGCTGGGAGCATCCACCTCCACTGTCTCTCATCTCAGTACCTGCATCTGGGTCACTGCATGCCTAGAGGCCTCACCGGGGCCAGGAGACCCAGGTAACTGGGATTCTTCATTTCCTTCCTTCAGAAAGATGGGGGCGCTGCTCATGATACAGCCCAGCCCCTCCACCCTCTGCAGCCACCACTCCTCAGGAGCCCCAGAGGGAGCTGAAAGGCCCGGTTACCTCAGCTGCTTCCTACCTGGGATCAGGGCCCTCCTCCCAGCCCCACCCTGGAAGGGAGCTCAGTGCCGCCTTCTGTGCCTGAAGGATGGGCTCCTCCCTGCTTCAGGGCACCTGAGACAAAACCACCTTGTCTGGCCGTCACCCCTTTGGGTTTAAAACTACCACTCCCCTCTTCCAACCTCCCACAGTGAAGTGTGCCATCCTCCCCTGGGGAAGGTATGTGGGCAGTGAGCGTGCTGACTTGTATTTTTCCCCCATGCTACCGCATTAGGGTGATAGCAGCACCCACAGCTCAACAAGCCATGATTTCAATGATTCAAGAAATTACCCTAGCACTTAGGACACGCCAGGTACTGAGCTGACTGCTCGGCAGGCACGGCTTCATGAAACCTTCACAAGCACCTTGGGAGGAAGGGACTCTTAGCTTTTCTGTTACCGATGAGGAAGTGGAGGCTCAGACAGTCGAGGTATCCTCTCGAGGCTTATGGTTGGTGACTGGCAGAGATCGGAATCAAACCCCTTCCTCCCTCGCTGAACTTTCCTCACGACTGCAAGCTCCCAAGCCCCTATTCCTTCTGACCCCAGAATGAAGGAAAGCTTCTATTTCACCCCTTCCTTACATTCCTCTATGACGCCCTAGTGAATGTGGTAGTCACTCACCACTTAAAATAAGGCCAGCGAGTATCAGGAACCACATATTTATTTTTATTTAATTTTAATTAAATTTTAATAGCTACATGTGGCTAGTGGCTACCACACTGGAGAACACAGGTACAGAATTGTATTTTGTATAAAGTACTTCCATCCATATCATACCATCCAATTTTCAGGTGAGCAAGGCAAGTACTATGCACTCCCTTACAGATGAGAAAACTGAAACTGAGATTTGCTCAAGTGAAGTTGAATCCTTCACTAAGTTCCCAAACTATTTCCATTACATGACCTTTACACCCAAACTTGACCTCTGACCTGGGGGCCAGTGGGATGGTCCTGATGGAGGTCCAGTCTGGCTCCATCATTAACCTGACAAGTCACTTTTGCACCATTCTCCTCTGTACTGAGAGGCACAGGATGGAGTGTTTCAGAGAGCCTGGGGCATGGTCTCCTCAGACCAGAGGGACCACTAGGTGGTCAAGATTCAAGATCCTTCTAAAGTTGCTATGTGGTTCCAACCGACTTTTCTAAAAATGAGGAGAGGGAGAGAGAAATTAGATTAATTCTTTCCCTCTTCCAATAGTCTTGTCCCAGGAGCCATAGTTAAAGGAGGGAAAAAAACAGTATGACCTTGTGCTGGCCTCCAAAGCCCCGTAAACAAAATTAAATTCCTGATCATTTCCTTTAGGATCAATCCAATCCTTAGGATATGGCCATTTCATCAGAAGTGGTATAACGCACTGGGTGGGCACTCGGTCCTTACCAAACACCCCAGCACTAAACTAATATTCATTCCCTTTCCTGTTCGTTCATGAAATCCAACTGATGAGTCTTAGCTAACTGTGACGCCTATGTTAACATCAACTTATACTCTCTTGGTGGGGGTGGGGCTGGAGAACATCTAGAAGCAGAAATAAATCACACAAGGAAAAGTCAAACGGAAAACACAAATTTAATAGAACACAGACAGAAAATAAACCATCAGCCCAGCCACCGGTGACCAGTGCAATGTTATTTTTTTATCTCTGGTCCCTGGTGAATGCCCCCTAATTCTGGAAAAGGCTCCTTTTCGTTTTCTGAGTCAGGCTTGAAGGCATACTGCAGTATTTCAGCCTTGGGTTTCTAGCAGAGGAACAAACCCAGTCTTGTCATACAATTTTCGGCACCTCTACTGCAATAACATATCGTTTGTGGATCTATGCTAAAGCAAACACCATCTGGTGGCGCATAAAAATCTGTGCGGGGTTCTGACCTTCACGATGTAAGGGGTTTGTTTGGGGAAAGGAGGCCGAGTATGGGGAGGACCGCGTCAGTAATGAGACACGGTGTCGGCAACCTGCACGGTGTGACATGTGGACAGTGGAGGAAAACGAGGCTGGTGTCAGGTTCCAGACACTCAAGGCAAAATCGCCAATGACTCTTTTTTTTTTTTTCTTTCCCAAGTAAAAAATGTTTCAGGAAGTCTCTTTTCTCGGTGTCAGGCCCCAACACACACATATACACTCAGTCACTTGAGAGCGGATGGTCCAGGGGAGCCCTGGGCTACCCCAAAGGAAAACTATCTCCTGCAAAACCTAGCTGGTGAGCTCTCCATCTCTGCGGACTGTCCCAGCTGCACAGCTGCAGGAGTGAGACAGAATTTGCCTTGTCTGCAGCCCCACATATCTTGTTGCTCTGAATTACTAACATACCGTGGTTCACTCAGATACAGGGCACTCATTAGACTCAAATGCCTTGTCAGGCGTTCAGCTGCTTAAACAAGAACATATTTAAAAATTCTAACTATGCAATAAAATCCCATTATTCCTCACATATGAAATTATGAAAGGCAGCAAGTCCTGGTCCCATAAGTTGACTTCTCATGAAGATAGGTCTTGACATTGACCTCTGACCTGTCCGTTCTGACTTGAATAAGCAGAGTCTGTTCTGAGCGCACGCAGAGGACAACTGCTCCAGAATGAATGAATATCCCTTGATCCCTCAACATGGATGGAGAAATGCAAAGAAAATGAAGCTGGCAGTCATGTGAGGCTCAGGAAGACCTGGTTCTACAGCACCAGAGAAGAAAACACATGCCTGACACATTTAGAACCGGTCAAAAGCAACTCAGAACAACCAAGTCTTCAAGAGACTTCTGGACTCTAAGACATGAAGAAGAGTTTTTAGTCTAAGGGCTTCCCTGGTGGCTCAGCTGATAAAGAATCCACTTGCAGTGTGGGAGACCTGGGTTTGATCCCTGAGTTCAAAGACTCCCTGGAGAAGGGAAAGGCTACCCACTCCAGTATTCTGGCCTGGAAAATTCCATGAACTGTATATAGTCCATCAGGTCACAAAGAGTCGGACATGACTAAGCGACTTTGACTTCACTTTTAGACTAAAAGCGGCCACAGAATTCAGCCTAGGAAAGAGCAGACTTGCTGACATATACCCAGAAGAAGCAGGTAACTGCTAGAACTTTCCATAACGATGAAAATGCTCTGTCCCTGTGCTGCCCTACACAGTGGTCACTAGTCACTGGGCACTCAAAATGCAACTCATACGACTGAAGAACTGAAGTTTTAACTTTATTTACTATGAATTAAAATGTAAATTTAAATAGTCTCACAAGTTGAGCAGCACAGTAAGACCAAATCACAAATCACTATTTATGGAAAAGTCCAAGAACCATCTCCAGCAAAGTTATCTGACAGTTATTCTTTTTCTTTCCTTTTTATAGCCCCTGGCCCTTCAGGGCCTCTGAAACTCACATCTTCTCACACCAGGACATAGAGCAACAACACCCAGGAGGCCGAGTAGGGAGAAACCATTTTCCAGCCATAGTGGACACCAAAGCACGCCTTGGAGGAGACATTCTCCACTTGAGCATTGTTATCAATCACTTGACATCGCCAAATCTCGCCATAGCACATTCCAACCATGGACCATGCTGCCTGGCTCTCTTCCGCTCCTCACCCCAGTCCCTGGGAGACAAGGCTGGAATAAAGGCAGTACCCCAGCTCCCTTTCGGGGCCTGCAGGCAAAGTGCTCTAATGACCCCCGAAACTCCACTGTCCATCAGAAACCCAACCTGTTTTGTCCCACAAAAACCTCCAAGATGAAGTCCCATGGCATACTTTATGGATTGCCATGTTATAAGCTTTACGCCACTCATTTCAGAAGTTACTGATCATTACAGTATACCTCTCACCTGCTTTCCCTGAAGCTCATTTGAAGAAAGGAAAACATACCAATTTCTGTCTCACTTTATTTTCTTCCCCCATTTGATCCTCCAATGAGAGAGGCAGAGGGAGGTAAGATCACACCTGTTTTAAGCACATCTGTCAAGGGTTCACAGAGGTGGAGTTAACAACCCAGCAAAACACTGAGGATGATCTCGGGTTGCTCTGGACAAGTCACTGAACCTCTTCTTGCTTCCGAGTCACCTGTAAAAGGGGAAGAACCACAGGGCCTGCGCCTTAGGATCTCTGTAAGTCAGAGTTTGTATGCCACTCGGCCATGAGCCCAGCACAGGGAAAGCGCTACCGAGGCGTCTCTTCTTGGAGAGAAGGGTGTTGTGTGTGTGTGTACATGCATGGGGAACATAACTGTATGCTTATACACCTGGTTGTAGAAAGCCTCTGAGGCTTTCCCAGAGGCACTAAGAACCGAGGATGGGGACCTGGTTGAGTGGACTGGGAGAAACAAGCCAAATTAAAAAACGAGGATTTTCTGAACGCCATAACCCATCTGATCCCAGCCGATGAAAGTACCTGCTCTCACGGGGCAGTGTGCTGCCTCCTGAATAATCCATGCATGAGGTCCCCACTGCTGATCACGGTGTAATTCAATGAGGGGTCTCCAGAAAGGACACACCACTGAGCTCTGAGGTTCTGGGACTTGGAGAAGGCAGAATTCTCAGATCAAGTTTCTCCCTAGACCTGTCCAGAAACAAGCCTGTATCTTCCAGGGATAAACCTGTACTGATAACTGGGAGTAACAGTTTTTTCTAAACTAACATTTGGCCCAGCAACTAGGAAGAACTCCACAATAGTTTCTTATCTCATGGCTTTTCTTAAATATTCAAATCCCCCTATTACATATATAAAAGCTGATGCCCAGTGAGACCAAGCATCCTGTCCAAGGCCAACCAAAGGTGACAGCAGAGCTGAGGGGACACCAAAGCTCAGAATTTCTTCTCCAAGCTTCCCACCACCCTCTTCACAGCCACACGTCCTCCAAATGCCTTTTCCTGTCCTGACTGGCTTCACAGCATCTTTATATTTAAATGATACTCCATAAGGTACATTCATATTTCTGTTTCAGTTACCCTCATCTAGGTTTAATAACCTGAAATACTTTTTCACAGAAAAGATGCAAGTTGATAGGAAAAGAGAAATACTGCTGGAATGGATGACCTAGCCACTTGAGTACACACTGTAGTAACTGTGGATGTGAAAAATCCAGATTTACCTAAAAGATAAACGGACATTTGCTTCTTCGCTTGACGAAACTATTTACCATAGGATTCTAATAAGTGGCCTGTTTTTCTCATGCACTTGAAAGAGGGTTTAACCTACAAAACCCTCCCTCCTCCAACATTTTTGGGTTTACACCAAGTGTATTATGTGAAAAATGTACTTTTTTCTCCTGCCTGGCTTTTATTTCTGAGAAACCAAGGTGGTGATAAAAGGACTTAGAAGGAAGGTGATGATTACTGACAGCAATGATTAGATTCACATCTTCTAGATTAATAGAGAAGTCTGAAGAGAATTATCAACCCCGGAAGAGAGGTCTCAAGGAAACCTGGAGCCTACTTAGCTGAAGTCAGTTAATCCATGTAGACCTCATGCATAATGGGCATTATGATACGTTTATAATTATCCACATTTTCACTCTTTGAAAATGCTCTCACCCATTCTCTTCTGGCTCCCCACCCACCCAAGGCACAGCCACTTCCACAGATTGGTGAATAAGCTGCATTCTTCTGCTTTTTAACAAACACTGCACAGTGCTGTCTGTACCACCCCCCAAATTAAATCAGACTTGTTGCCACACAGCTGCAACGACCGGCTGCCAGCATCTCTGGGGGACAGCGGGACTTCCGACTTGGCAGGGTGGTCTGCTGGTTTTCACAGAGCCCGTCCAGTCCCGAAATGCCACCACACCCCCTGGTACGGTGAGTGCAGCACCCAACAAGAAAACAACACAGCCTCACATCCCTGTCTGAACGGCGGGAAGGCCATCATTGTCACAACTGTTCTCTCAGCGAGAAGCAAATGAGGTCCAGCAACGCAGCAGGCTCGGCGCTTGGCACAGGGCTCTCAAAAACAGCGCGTTAGCTGTCAGCACTGCACATGGATTCTCTCCTTTAGGGGTGCCAAGGCACTTCCAGCAAGTCCTCTTTTGTACCACTCTTGCCACCGGTTCTGGGCAGCTAGGATTCCCTGAGCAAGGCAGAATCTCCAATCGGGGCGCTTCCCTGCAGGTGGGAATCAGATTGAGAAATAAAGGAACCCGCCCAAGGTCACCCTGCTGTATCAGAGGCAAGATGTAGACCTGAGCTGGCTCAGTGTTATCCTCTCTCTTCTCAAAGCCTTGGAGGGGCTCAGATCTAGTGAAATAAAGACAAAGGAGGGGATAGAGACCGGGATGCACGGTACGGCCAGGGGCACCGTCTAATTACACTTCCAGCAACTAGAGCATCTATCCCACCCCACCCCCACGAGCGGCCCCAGTGGATCTGTCTTTCTCCACCAGCCTTGATAAATTACAAGGCCCCACAGCAGGGATTGTTTCTTCCTCTCAGCTTTGTTTGGAGCATTGTCCTAGCAAGGCTCAAATAAAGGGCCATTATTAATAGTGACAATAACGCAATACTGTTTTCTCAAGGGCCTCCGCGAGGGCCGGCCAGACCAGCGCCAGGCCACTCCCCACCGCCTTTCACTGGCGGTTCTCATCTGCAAATCCTCAGCTGCCTAGGGCCCTATTACACAGCGCGGCCCTCTCCACGTGGCATTGCCTGAACTACACCTTTACAGGTTCTCCAGGGCCCTGAAAACCTGACAGGGGAAAAGGGCCCAGCACAGCACGCCAGAGGCCCGGCAGAGGAACGGACAAGGCAGCCACAGGGACAGCACCAGGCCAAGGAGATAGTGCGCCCCAGGTTTGTTTGAACCGAGTTCACCTGCAGCCCAGGGCCTAGAGCTGAGCAGCTCTGGGATGCTGAGCATCAGGAATGCTCCGGGGAGCTCTGGTTTGCATTGGACACCTGGGCCAGCGGCAGCTGTGGCAAGTTAAGGGTGCGTCTCTGGAGAACCTGTGTTGATGGAGAGGACACAGAGGGGAACCACTGTGCACAGGGCTCCTGTGTGGGAGTCCCCATGTGCACGTGTTTGCATGAGAGCCCGAGTTCTCAAGATTTCAGAGAGAATCACTGGAGTTCTACCAGAAATTCATTAATACAGGCTCAGTGGGGGAAACCAGAGGCTTTTACAGCCACAAAAGCCACCAGCAGAAGGAGGCAGAGTGAATGGGAAGGGGGCAGGGGAGGGTTTGGACAAAAGTTCTTTCACAGGCACTCAACTTTTAATGAGCATACCTCTGGATAAGCACTGTAGAAGGTACTCACTCCCGCGCTGACAAACGTAAGGTCTCCTCATGCTTTGCTTTTACAGTCTCCTGGGACAAGCCCAGGTGACCAAGTTTATCTGAATCAGAAGAGCTTGGCTTTTCCCTGAGGGTCTCCTAGGTGTGAGCTGTCATGTTCTTGGGGAGGCTGGAAGGCAGGCGAGTGGGGCACACACTTGCCCAAGACGAACACACTCCTGCTCGTTCCCTGTAAATGAGCACCCGCCATGGACAGAGCTCATCTCCCTCCAGGCCCAGTGGGGAAACACAGACACATGAGCCCACATCGGACCTCAGGAGTCCTCCAAGTCCAAAGGGCAAGATCTTAGTCAGAAATTAGAGGCACGTCTAATATGCACAACACAGCCGCCACTCTGCTCCTCCCCAGCCCTCCTGCTGATGTGTGTGTGTGTGCATGTGTGTGCATGCGTGTGTGTGTGTGCGTGCGTGTGTGTATGTGTGTGTAGGGAGGTGGGGGTGGAGGAGGGCTGTGATCTGGAGGCCTGGGAGGTAGACCTCAAAACTGCCTGCCAGTAAGGCTGGCACGGGGCTTGCTGCAGGCCCAGGCAGCTCTCCTTTCCACATTGACAACTTTGTAGATTCTGGCAGTTGATTGGTTTTGCTCTGGAAGATCAACAGTCTGTCAGAGAAAGTCTCCCAGCATCTCCTCTGAGGGAAGCGATCCAGGCAGGCCTTACCTGGCTTCTCCAGCAGGACAAAAAGGGAGGGAGTCCCGGCTCCATTAGGAGGGCCCCAAGCCCACCTGGTCTTTGAGGAACAGCTTGGAGGGAAGCACTGGATGGAGAGCCCAGTGAGCGGGGCCCGAGGCTGGGATTCCAACCTCAGTTCTCCCTTGGTACCATCCTCTCTAGCTCTCTGTCCTAATTTCTCCCTCTGTGAAATGAACACTTCGATTTCTGCTGCCCATACGACTAAATGGCAGCACATCAAAAGCACATCAAGAGTATAGTCAAAGCTATGGTTTTTCCAGCAGTCATGTATGGATGTGAGAGTTAGACCATAAAGAAGGCTGAGTGTCAAAGAACTGATGCTTTCTAACTGTGGTGCTGGAGAAGACTCTTGAGAGTCCTTGGTCTGCAAGGAGATCCAACCAGTCAATCTTAAAGGAAATCAGTCCTGAATATTCATTGGAAGGACTGATGCTGTAGCTGAAGCTCCAACACTTTGGCCACCCAATGCAAAAATCTGACTCATAGGAAAAGACCCTGATGCTGGGAAAGATTGAAGGCAGGAGGAGAAGGGGATGACAGAGGATGAAATGGTTGGAGGGCATCACTGACTCGATGGATGTGAGTTTGAGTAAGCTCTGGGAGATAGTGAAGGACAGGGAAGCCTGACATGCTGCAGTCCATGGGGTCACAAAGAGTCAGATATGAATGAGCAACTAAACAACAACAGGCATACCTTGAGGATACTGCAGGTTCAGTTCCAGGTCACTGCAATAAAGTAAATATCTTAATAAAGTGAGTCATCGTATCTTCTTTATCCATCCCTCTGTTAATGGACATTTAGGTTGCTTCCATGTCTTGGCTTGTCAGTAATCATTCAGAGTGCTGCTATGAACACTGAGGTGAATGTATCTTTCTGAACTATGGTTTTGTCTAGATATATGCCCAGGAGTGGGACTGCTGGAAAGTAACAGTATTAGTTGCTCCGTTGTGTCTGACTCTGCAACCCCATGGACTGTAGCCTGCCAGGCTCCTCTATCCATGAAATTCTCCAGGCAAGAATACTGGAGTGGGTATCTATTCCTTCCCAAGGGGATCTTCCCAACTTAGGGATCGTACCCGGGTTTTCCACATTGCAAACAGATTCTTTACCATCTGAACCACAAGGGAAGACCAGGGATTGCTGGATCAAATGGCAACTCTATTTTTACTTTCTTGAGGAACCTCCACACTGTTTTCCATAGTGGCCGCAACCAATTTGCATTCCCATCAGCAGCGTAGGCAGGTTCCCTTTTCTCTATACCTGCTCCAGCGTTTGTTAGGAAAATATTCTTTTTGAATGGAGGGGCCAGGGGGGACACACTGACCATGAGGTGCCAAGGCCTGGGATCTGGTCTTACCTCTGCCACTAATTCATTCTAGGACTGTGCAGAAGTCACATCCCCTACCCAGCCTCAGTTTCCCCATTTGAGAGCCGAGCTATTTGATCAGAACAGTCCCTTCTTGCAGGCACTGCGCGCGCTCCTCTACGGGGCAGGAAAACAGTAGTGTGTCTTGTTGTTTCTGAGCAAAGGCCTTAATTGTTCTCTGCAGCATGAGCTCCTCTATCACAAAACCACAACCTCTCCCCTCCCTCCCTCCCCACTTGCACCCCCTTCCTCTGAGATCCACAAAATTGCTACAGAACATTCATTTATTTTTCTTCGGTGCTGGGGCTGAAAACTCTGATGACTAAGCCATTGAATTTTAATATGCTACTGTGCTCCTTGGAGGATTCCTTCATTTCTCAGCTCCCCCTCTCCCTGCCCCCTGCGCCCTCTGTGGACATGTGGTAGTCGTTAGGAACAGTTTGATGAAGTTTAGATTCACAGAGTAAAGGAGAGACGGGGGAGAGCTGGGAGGGAGGCATGATAAATGGACACAACAGTCCAGAGAGCCACTCAAAAAATAAACAGAAAGCTCCTTTTGAGTAAGTCCACTAAAAACAAATTCCAGAAAAGCTCTTTCCTCCTTTTTGGGGGGTAGGTGGGATGGTAGAGGTAGGAGAGAAAAGTTCTCTTGATGTTAAAAAACCAAGTTCAGAGAAAGAAACAATTCTCTTTCAGTCAGCCACCAAAAGCCACAGGGACTGCCGCCAGCTATAGTCATGAATGCTAAGCCCTCCAAAGCTGAAGTTGGGCACCTAACTCTCCAGTGTTCAAGAGGCAGTGACCCTCATGAGAGCCAGCCAGTGCTAGCAGAATTCTACGGAGAAACCTGGGTCACTACGGCCGAGGGGGAAACACGCAATGGCCAGGAATGCCCTGCTTGGCCTCAGTCTTGCACACTTTCTAAAAATCCCTGCAGTCCAAGAGGACCTGCTCAAGTTCTCTTTCCTGGACCTCAGCCTCCTACCTGTCCCATGGGCATCACTCCCTGCCCCTCAGCCCACATTTCCATTCACGTAGTTTAAAAACTACTGACTTGAACTCTGGACATGACCTGGGTAGAACTGGCTCCAGAGAATCCCTGTTAATGTGATTAGGCACAAAGATGAAATTGTGGCTATAAAAACAATGATTTTTTTTTTTAAGAGATGCTCACTCGAGTAGGAGGGGGAAAGATGGCATGATATGGGACATGCTTTCAAATACTTAAGCAACAAGGACAAAGCAATAGGTGAAGTGGGGCAAAAAAGAGGAGAAGTGGAAGTTCTGATCCTCAGCAGTGGGAACATGGCGAGTTTTTCATACAACTCTTGACGTATCTCTGTACATTTGAAAATAGTTGCAATAGAGACAAAGACCATCTTAAACAAATCCCATACTTTCAACAGTAAGATCTCCTTCTCAATCTGAGTTTCTTCACTAGCGTGTAAACTGCAAGTTTTCAAGCAATCGCCTTTGTACAGAGAAGCCCAGCATCTCGGGAGCTTTGGGTGCTGATTTCATTTGTTTGCCATACAAATGAGCTTGGCCATCTAGACGCTACCTAAGAAGGAAGTATCAGGGTTCTTATGCTTTCCAGGAGGTCACTGGAGACTTCCCTTATTAAATCGCCTTCCACACTGGAGTTTTATGTGGGGTATCTCCCCAAGGATCTCTCAGGCACATTCTTCAGATGCTCTGAAAGTTGGTTATGAAAATGATGTTCACTCTTCTTCCAATTTTACAACTGTAAAAAGCACACAGATGTATGCAAAACATATCTTCACCTTCATTTTATTTATTGGCCATGCTATGAGGCAGGTTGGATCTAAATTCCCCAACCAAGGGTTGAACATGCACTCTCTGCATTGGAAACACGGAGTCTTAACCACTGGACTACCAGGGAAGTCTTTTTTTTTTTAAGTTAGCGACTAATTTTTCCTCTTACCCATTTGAGAGCCTAAGTGAACAAGCTCAGATAACCCAGTAAAGAAATACTCTCTGCAGAGCTCCTGGAATGAGAAACGCAAGGCAAGAGGCTCCATGATTCTGAGGACCTGCCCTTCCCTCCACTAGAAAGCTGTGGACCAGGCAGAGGACGGCCATTCCCAGCAGCTTGGAATCAGAAGGCCTGGGTTTATATCCTGCTCTGCCACCAGGCAAAATCTCAGGCAGGTCATTGAAACCTGCAGTGCCTCTACAGCCTCGTTTGTAGAATGTGGACAGTGCCAAGAGCTTTGAATGGCATTAGAAGGTGGCACCAGGGGTGGGCGAGCTGCCTGCATGAGCTTCCTAGGGCTGCTGTAACAAAATGCCACACACGAGGTGGCTTTAAACAACAGAAATGTATTCTCTTACACTTCTGGAGACTAGAAATTGGAGATTAAGGTATCAGCTGGGCCATGCTTTCTCTGAGACCCTGGGGAGAGGTCTTTCTACCTCATTCCTAGCTTCTGCTGGTGGCCACCAATCCTTGGCCTTCCTTGGTGTACTGATGTACCACTGTAGTTTCTGCCTCCACTTTCAAAGGTTCAAATTTCCCTCTTACTATTTACATGATGCTGGTCATGCTAGGTCCAGAGTCTGCCCCACTTTAGTAGGACCTGGTTTTACTTAATTACATCTGCAACAACCCTATTTCCAAATCAGGTCACATTCTGCAGTGACAGGGGTTAGGATTTCAACCTATCTTTTGGGGGACTTAAGCCCTGGGCTTGCCAGGTAGTTCAACAATAAAGAATCTGCTCCAATGCAGGAGACGCAGGGGACATGGGTTCTATCCCTGGGTTGGGAAGATCCTCTGGAGCATGAAATGGCAACCCACTCCAGTATTCTTGCCTGGAAAATTCCATGGACAGAGAAGCCTGGTGGGCTACAGTCCATGGGGTCGCCTTAAAGAGTCAGACACCACTGAGCACATGAGCAGTTCAGCCCTAACACCACCCTCATGAGCTTATCAGAGCCATAGCTGCCCTCTTTGCATCCTGTCAGTCCCAGGCTGAGGGAAACTCTGCTGACCAGGCCTGCTGGATGGTTAACATGCTGGAGAAATGCCCACTGTGACAGGAACAGCCTCTTCTCTTTTTGCGGTTATTGCTGAAATGGGGATTGGTTTAAGAAAAATGCTGTGGTTTTCACCAGGAAGTACCCCTAGCTGGAGCCCAGATGGAAGTGTTCCTCTGTGGCAGTTAAATGGAGAGAAATTCTTGGTTTTACATCTGAAAATAACCTTGGGCCACCCATTTGCAATAGCACCTGCATCTGGGTGGGAGAAGAAGTGAGGGAAAGAGGAGGAGGGTCTGAGTCACTGCCCCTCCACCATCTACAGTAGGGGTTGGCCAACTTTTTCCGTAAAGAGTCAAAGGGCCTTTGGTTAGTGTCACAACTACCCAGCTCTGCCAATGCATGGAGAAGGCAGCCACAGATAATACCTAAACCCATGGGTGTGGCTGTGTTCTAGTGAAACTTGACATGGACAGAGAAATTGGAACTGCATAGAAATTCTGCCCACCATGAAATGCTATTTGTCTTTCGATTGTTTTTCAAGCTTTCCATGTAGAGGGCAGAATGTGTCCTGTGGGTCACAGCTTGCTGACCCCTGATCTACAAATAGCACAATCCTCTAAAATTGAGGTTGTGTATTGTGTGTTCATCCATAGCACACCATTCGGTCATATCACCCAACTTTTCAATACAGCTTTACATTTTCATAGGATCATGTAACCTGATCCTCTTATCTACCCTGTTGCGAGGCACACTTGACATTTTCCCATTTCACCAATGAGAAAACTGACTCTAAGAAGTCAAGTGCTCAGTTAGCAAGTGGTAAAGCCAGACTGTAAGTTATGTCTTCCACCTCCTTGCCTGGTATCCCTGTGAATATTTCACATCATAGAACTATACTCCAAGTCAGCTATTTCCTCACAGATACAAGTACACACCCACAACTCCCCAAGTCTGTGTGTGTCATCCTTCAGATCACTTTTCCTAATCCTGCCACAATTAGGGTGTTGGTACAGTGCTGAGAATTCTCCTTGAGAATCCCAGCTTCCTACCTAAGACAGTCAGATGTGACACTGACTTCACAGAAGGAAGGACAATGAACAGCTGCCTACTGCTTCTACGTATCCGCATACAGTAAGGAAGAGAGTCTCAGGATCAATCGTGGTCCCATTAACTCCCAAAGCATCAATAGGCTGCACCTTTGGAGATAGAGCTCCTTCATCTATGGCAAGAGTTGACAATTAGATGCTTGTGAACACTGAGAACGTAAGGTGAATGAGTGGCCTTTGTGGGCTCGGCGGGGGGAGGGGGGGAGGCTGACGGCAAATTGGACAACATTTGCTCCTTGCTCCACCCAGAGGAGGTAGATGCTACTCAGCTTTAGCCAACAGTTGCCAGATCTGGAAATCTAATATTTTAACGATAGCATACGAATTTTTCTTTTAAGAGTATCAGGTCGAAAGATATCCATAGACCACCGTGTGCAGCCTTTGTCCTGAGGCTGGTCTCTAGACTTTGAGCAGCTGTTGCCATCTTGTAGTACATATAAGAAGACGATTCTCTTTCTTAACAACACTCATTACTGGCAGCCAGAGAGGGGAGGATGCATGCATTTTTTTTGAGAAACAAGCAACCACACGGCACTGAATAAAGCAGGATAGAAGCTAGGAAGCGTGAAAGCTTAGTCTTTGGAAATAGATAGAGACTGAATTATTCAAGACAGGTTCAGCCCAGGGCAGAAATAAAAAATATATCCTTGCTGGGTCCTGATTCAGACTAAATTGACTTGACGATCCCCTGTCACAAGACACCTTTGATGGAAATGAAGATGATAATCACAGATGCCCTCCAACATGGTGATTGATAATGTTCCCTCTTCCAAATCACAGCAATGTCCTTGAGTCCCAGGAAGGTGCCTGGCTTGGGTCCAATACCCAGACTCTGTCTGGATCCAGAGGAAGGCACTCTAGGCTGGATAGGTACCCTCTCCCCAGTTCACACTCTGTAGCACCTGGCAGGGCTCCATGTTTGCTGAGCAAGCGTGTGGAAATAAACACTATGGAATACCCATGCACCAGGTATTTTATCTCATTTGATATTTGTAAAACAAAAAACAAGGAAGTAGGGACTGCTATTATTCCTGTTTTATTCTAGGAGTTTAACTCTCTCAAGGTAAAAAAGCTAGTGGGAAGTCAAACTAGAATGTGAATCCAGGTCTGAACCCAAAGCCTGCTCTCTCACTGAGATGTGAAGAGCACTTGCAATTCAGATCCTAAAACATACATCTAGGGTGGCTGAGCTCGTATGGCTCCTTCATGGAAAGGAAGGGATGATGGGGAAAGAGAAAAGATGATGGCAACTGACAGGTGTGATTCCTTACAGGGCTGCCACAGACCAAACAAGGTTGCAAGGCTGCTGTCACCTGGGGAGCTTGACCTACTCTACATCTGAGGCCGACACAGAGCTAGGCCCCCACATCACACGCCTTCTAAGTATTCTTACATCCAAAAAAGCATTATGAGTTTATGCTCTGAAGTCAGAAAGACTCAGGGGCCCTCACCGCTTTCTCCTGAATTTATGCAACTTATTTAACTTTGTCATCCTTTGATTTTCTCATCTATACCTAAAGATAATAAAAGCACCTGTACCTCACTGGGCTGCTGGGAGGATTAAACAATGAGTGGAAAGTGCATATTAGCATGGTGCTTGGCATAAAATCCTAGTTCAATACAATGTTGGCCATAGTCTGGCCACCCAGACTATGCTGGAACCCCTTGTTTTAAGACAATTATAGATTCATGGGAAGCGCAAAAATCATACAGAAAGATCCTATGTATCCTTCACCCAATTCTCCTAGATGGTTATGTCTTACAGTACAACGGCAACACTAGGAAACCAATGTTGGAAAAGTATTACAGTTTTAGGCCATTTTATCACACGTGTATATGGTTTATTTTTATAATAATAACTATTTTTTTAACTATTATGAGAGGCAGTATAGGACTGTGGGTAGTATGAAGCATCTGATGCCAGGCTGGATTCTCAGGCTGACTTGGCCTTTCCCAGCTGTGTGACCTTCAGCAAGTTAATTCACTGCTTTGTGCCGTGGGCCCCCTTCTCTGTAAAAGGGAAACAACAATAGTACTTCTCTGACTGGGTTCCTAGGAGGATTAAATAACCTAATATATGTAACATGCTTAAACAGTAGCAGGCAGGCACTTAGTTAAAACTCCATGATTCTTTAAGCTACTATTATGCTCACTAGTTTCACCATTCCTGGGAGCCAGGAAGGGAGTGGGAAGAATAATTTTGGTCTAACTTCTGTCTGTTGAACAAGGCTCAGACCTTTTTTTCCCTTTGTTTAATGGTCACGATGCTTTACAGAAGTGAGCCAAGGAAACACCAGGGGTCTGCTTTTGTTATTTTGGAATAAACCCATGTTGTAACTTGAATAGAAAACTTGGGCCTGAGGAGCCTGCCTTTGGAAGGGCAGGGTCTCTGTTGGGGAGCCTGGGTTGACTCCAGGTTCACTGTTTTGGAGGGTAAGCTGGCAAGGGACGTGGGAGGGGCAGAGCCGTCAAAGGGCAGTGCCTGACCCTGGATTAACACCAACGCAGAGTGCTCTTGCTTCCTCTTAATGACTCCCCCATCCATCTGGATGGTGGTCCCCTAGATGGACTTCACAGCTAAGCAGCACTAGCCCACCTCAGAGCAGACTGATGACACAGGACCCGATCCTGACAACAGCTCCCATGGGAGGAGAACTGGTCCTGGCCCCAAGGCCAAACCTTTCAAGAACTTGCATCCCCTTACGCACTAGCATTAGAGCACAAGGTAGAAAAGAGGAAGGAAATCACACGCATCCAGCTGCATGGAGGGATTCACCCCAAAACAGGCTGTTGCTAGGGGTGAAGGGATGACAACCATCATGCTAACAGCTCCCACTTAGTAAGCACTCAGTTCTCAGGCCAATTTTTGCAGTAGTACCATCTTCCCACCTTTTAATTTCTGTATTAAAAATCTTTTTCAATCGAAGTATAGTTGCGGTACAATGTTACAGAAGTTATAGATGTACAATACAGTGAATTCGGTTTTTAAGGGTTATACTTCATTTATAGTTATTTAAAAATATTGGCTATATTTCACACATTGTACAATATATCCTCATAGCTTATTTTCCTACCTAATAGTTTGTACCTCTTACCCTTACCTCTATATTATCCCTCTCCACCTTCCTATCTTACAGGAAGAGAACAGGAGGCTGGAGAGGCCAAGGTCACAGCTAAATATGCCACAGGGCCAGGATCCAAACCCAGGATCATGAACTCCCAGACTGGAGATCTTAGCCACCAGGCTGCACTCCCTATTTCATGACCACAGCTCCTCCTGGCTGGGCGCTCATTCTGTCCTTTATTAATGCTATGGTTCAGTTCTGGTTACAGCCTTTCTGCAATGACCTTATGCATCCATCCTTGCATTAATACTGCATTGAAATGGTTATACTACATCTTAAAATGCATAAACAACAACAAAACAATGCACACCTCAGTTAGATAACATTAAGAAAAGGAAGAAGAATATTTTCTTTTCTAGGCAAGCAGGTCTCAGTCTTCAAGCTGAGAGGTACAAAGTCAGACCGGTGGCTTCGCAGAACCCCATTTCTGTCCTGGGATCCCATTAGATACATGGGTCAGTTCACATCGGCTGGGCCTGGAGCTATACTGTACAAACGTGCCTTGAAACCTGCCTTGAAACGTTCCTGTCCCGGAAGTTCCTGCTTCTCCACTTCCAGCCTGCTCTCATCCTCCGTCCTTCTAGAACTACATGAGGTGATGACGTCAATGGAGAGAATGAACCAGCAGCTTTGACCGTCTGCTTCCTGCCTGGGCCCCAGACCGCTGAGCCTCGCAGAGTGGACTGCGATGACTCACCTGCGCTCCGTGCTGGCCCTGCTCACGGCTCTGCCACTCAGTCCGGAGCCCCAGTCTGCACCTGAACATCAGATAAATAAACCATGGAGGCCTGATCACATTCCACACTGACTCCTTTCCCTCAAAACCCAACGGGAAAAATCAGATTCCATCATTTGGAATCTGTTTGGCTTGGAGCCATGACCGCACGCCTTACGCAAGACCTGAGTCAGAACGGGGCTGCAGCCCACAGACCAAGGCTCAGCTCAGGAGCGCCCCAGAGGCAGGCATCATCCTCCCAACCCTCCTGGAACCAGGGCTCTAAGTTATGACCAAAGAAAAGCTGGTGCGCCTAGTGGAAAATGTTCCACTCCTGCTGTGGGGACAGTACCCACTAGACTTTCTCCAGAGCTGTTTAGTAGGAGGGGGAACAGCAGCAGGCCACAAGCTCCCCCTGAATCTTGGACATTGTTTTCCTTTTATTCTGCCTTCAAAGGGGGCTAAAAGAGCAACCGGATCTCAGATTTCTCACCTAGAAATAACCATAGATGGCATGGGTACCAACCGCAGCCTTGGTTTCCATGAACAACCAGGCCGTCCAGAAGCCACCCCACTAATGTGGATCTCAGCTCTCTGCTTTCCTCTCTGTATCATTGTCATCTGCTACTGGCTGGCATGACCAGTTTTCCCTGGGCTTCTGGTTAAGGGCAGATGTTAATTACACACAACGAGTCTAGGACTAACAACACATTCTGCTCTCCTTCCGTGTCTAGGACACTAAAGCTTCGGCCCCAGGTCTCCCTGTCAGGCGAGCAATGTGCAGTAGTTCTATCAGCTGGACAAAACCCCACAGTCATCTGCACAGGTGGGCAAGGCTGTGGTTAGGGAAGGTGTCTGTTCTACTGGAGACAGTACAAGGGGCCCCTGACGGTGAGTGGAGAAGGGAGATGCTGGACAAGCACACAAGCAAGGCCACCATCAAACATCTGAACAGACCTTTCTGCACTTAGTTCAGCTACTCAATGAGATTCCGGAAAATAGAAAAGGCAACTGGGCTTTACCAATGTTGGGGGCTCAGAACTGACAGCTCAGGGGTCAAAGCCCTTGTGTCTAAGCGGGGGCCTCCAAATTACCTCTCCAAATGGCCAAAGGCCCTCCAGTGAGAAAAACGGTACATTAAAATAGAAAACATTCAACACTAAAGAGAGCCATGTCAAAAATCCTGACTCGGCGTGACTAACCATTCTCAAGACCACACTGCTGAAGGGTCCTGACCAATTTAAGAGTGTTTAAAAAGCACTTAAAATAGATCACCTTCCTGCTCCCCCAAACTTAATCAGTTATTCTTGGCTGTGAATAAAACCGATGGTGGGACTTACTTAAAGCCATACTTCATAATCCAGTTATTATTCTTAAGGGAAAATATTAATGCATAAAATCCTTCTTGGCTATATACCATGTGGAAAAAATATAGAGCAACAAGACTCTTCCGCGCATGCACACACACGCTCCCCCACCTCCCAACCCCCTCCCCGACCCAAGCCTGCCATCTCATCTCTGCTCTATTGGCATGCACATCTGGATTATATAAATTTCAAGTATGGTTTTCAATATTAGTACCGCTTAGGGTTACAATACTTGACAAATCTTGAATGCCAGGATGTCAAATCAAATTAGCTTGACCAGCCACAGGAGCAAGGGGGTGAGAAGGATGGACGACTGGAGAACTGTAAAAACAAACAAGAGCTTGCGGTGGATCCACTGTTTCTTGCTGGGCTGGCACAGAGGTTTCAGAGGTGACCTAGTCAACTTTAAGATCCAGGATCGTGGTAATGTGCAGGCCCACACTTCCATTTCTTACCAGAATAATCAGAGTAAGCAAGCAATGAGGCTCAGGGAGGCCTGAGGGTGGGGGACCAGGGAGAGGGGGTGGTCTGGTCATCCATCCTGATTTCCATGGTCCAGCATTGTGAGGACATTGACATTTCAAGTGATTCTTGTTAAAGCAGTTCCAATTGTGAGGCAGTATTGTGGATGAATGCTATCCCCCACTCTAGTATGCTTGCCTGGAAAATCCCATGGACAGAGGAGCCTGGTGGGCTGCCGTCTATGGGGTCACACAGAGTCAGACACAACTGAAGTGACCTAGCAGCAGCAGCAGCAGCAGCTATCCCCCAAAGACACAAAGTATATGAAAAATACTTTTCAGGATAAATTGATGACGCCGGATCTCTCATAGTGCTCCAATCTCATACTTCTGGATCAAGCTGTAACAGTTAGACGAAGGGCAGGCTCAGGAGATGCTCACTTGTCTAAAAATATGTGTTTAAAGTTAAAGAAGCTACTGGAATGAACAGCCCTAATTAATCCAGTGTCTCATAAAGAGCATCTTCGAAATGTCAGAATTTACCTCCATCACTCAAGTTAACGTCTTACACCTCACTGGAGGCATCTCCTAGCAAGTCATCACCCTGCTATTTCAAGAGGGCCGTGGGTCGGTGAAATACTGAATATTTTATGATCAAATCAAAAAGTGACCGGTTACCAAAACAGAATACTTTTGCCAAGTGCTTTTAATTCTATCACTTTCTAAATGCCTTATTTAAAAAATAACAGATTCTCCTTTCTTAATGTTCATATAATCGCTTGTTATAAACTCTTGTAGGATAATTAGATATCTTTAGTGTTTTTACCTAGCCTCTAGGGATGTTAACATTAATAAAATGCCAAGAAGGAAAGGCCAAGCAATTCATTTCCCAAACATATTTGGCCGTGGAACCTTTTCCTGTGGTCTGTTTCACATGACCAGTATTCTGAGAATTACTCAGGGGATCAGTTGAGGCTGAAGTAAGTCCTCTACTTAATAATCATCATCCTAAGCTCACAGATAAGGAAACTAAAGCTGTCCAGTGTGCTGGCTTCCATTCTGATGCATTGAGGGAATGGCTGAGTGTCATCAGGCCCTGTGGGACAGAACTATGTCTTCTCTCTGACTCCCTGTAGCACCTGTAGGGTCTGAGCTTGTCAGTAACACAGCTTTGTTGTTTAGTCGCTAAGTTGTGTCTGACTTGTTTGCGACTCCATAGACTGTAGCCTACCAGGCACCTCTGTCCATGGGATTTCCCAGGCAAGAATACTGGTGTGGGTTGCCATTCCCTTCTTCCTGACCCTGGAGATCTTTCCGACCCAAGGATCAAACCCACCCCTCCTGCACTGGCAGGCGGATTCTTTATCACTGAGCCACCAGGGAAGCCAGCTAAGTCTCCCAAATTTCCAACATCCTTCTGGGAGTGGACATGGCCAAGTTCATGAGAACTAAATCACACACAAAGCCGTGTGCTAGCGTGTCCAAGCACCAGCTAGGAAACCAGAGATGTGCTCCAAGCCAGGCCACCACCACAGAAAGGCTGGGAAGATGTCCAGTGATCTTGGCCACTATGGACACAGAGTGGACTCCGAAGGCCACAGTGAACTCCCAAGGTGGTCTAATGTCTGATACTGGCTTGTGTATGTAAACAGCATCCAGAAAAGCAGCTCTGCAGGGACAGCTGTGGGAGGTGGGAATGGTGCCTGTGCACTGGCGTCCTGTTCTCCTTCCTGCGTCTGACAGTCACTGGGGAAAACGAAACAGAAACCAGAAATCACCTTCCTACTTCAAAGTGAAACCTGAAAATATGCAGGAACCACCTACTTAGTGTGGTAGAATGAGCCTTACTGAGGCACTGTTTCACTCATCCGCCTCGGTGCCACTGTTTCCTGAAAGCTCACTGCTGTCACGGACTTTGCATGTCTTCTTTAATCCTTTATACAATCCTAGGACGAGTCTCTTCTATCCCATTTTACAAATGAGGTAATGAGGTCAGCAAAGTCAGAGGTCCACAGATGGGGCAAAGTCAGAATGTGAAGCTGGGTTGATTTGGTATCATAGCTTGAGCCTCCCCTTCATCCATCCAACAAATATTTAGGAATCCCTATTAAGACAGGGTTAAATGGATCAGACAGGACTTCTGCTCTCAGGAAGAAAGAAGAGTTAAGATGAAAGGCCCAAGGCAGACAGAGTCACTGGCAAACACTGATAAAGAAAATGCCTTCTGTATGCAGTCACTAGTCTAAATCTTTTTCTATAAATAAACTCATTTGACCCTCATGAAAACCCTATGGGGTACTATTATTCCCACTGTGCAGATGAGAACATTGAGTCGCGAAATGGTTAAGAAACTACCCAAGGTCATACAAACAGAAAGGGTGGAGCTAGGATGGGATCCTGGCATGCGTGGGCTTGACCACTGCACTACTTGGCATAGCAAAGAGAGGCCAGGGGCAAGCCTGGCGCGGAGCTGAGGAGACTAGGCCAAGCTCCTAGTGGCTCTGCAGCCTGCCTGCTGGGCTGTTTTGGCTGCAGTTGTCCAGGTCAGAATGCCCTTCTCAAGCTTCAACCACCTGGCCCAGGGCCCCTCTTCCTCTCTCTCTGCCTTGTCAGAAAGGCACAGCTCAATCATCTGCTGGCAGTGATTGTTTTTCCTCAGCCCTGTCCTAAGCCTTTTGACCTCAAGGCCCCTATTACTAACCTAACAGGCATGTCTAGTGTGATCTGCCCACAGACAATGATCCATCAACCCTTATAGACTAGACTATGTTACGCCCTCAAAAAAAAAAAAAAACGGGCAATTTAAGCACTTACTATCCAGCCAGCTACTAAGGGGATACTTTCTATGTTATTACTTCTAATTCTTATGATCACCCTATTTTATAAATAGGATCCTTAGGCTCAGAGAAGTAATGCACCCAAGGGTGACCCAGGAGGCAAAATGCTAAGTAAAAAGCTGGGGGACTTGTAATCCCTGGAGATCCCACCACACGGTGCTGCTTTTCCCAAGACATGCATGAAACTAACTACAGGGAAAGGCCCTGGTAGTGACACAGATGAAGCAACACTAGAGAAGTCGCCTCCAGCCAGGAGGAGGTGGTGGCATTTAAGTGGCTGCAGCTGCCTCTCACAGGGAAACATGCTGGGTTGAACAGCTAAGTTCTCGGCACTCCAGGAACAAGAACTCCACCCCAAACCACAGTCTCAGCTATGGCATGACACCCAGCAGACTGTCTCCCACACCAGAAGTATGCACCAAAGTTCCAGTGTCCCTTGCGCATTCATCTGGTAGCAGATCTCTAGCACTTCTGCCCAGCCAGCTCATCCTGGTTCTACTCAGGCTGCCTAGCAAATCCGTATCTGCCCCTTGGTGTTGAGGCCACTCCCCTCTCCAGTGCTGGCTCCCAGCTCCATCCTGGCTAGAAACCTCCTCTGGTTCCCCTTTGAGCACAGCTGCCCACACCCAAGCCTCAAGCTCCCTGGCTCTGCTAAAACCCAGGGTGTGGCCCCAATATACACATACAGCATCACGCTTCCCACTCACCCACAGGAGCCTCCATACCTCCCCTGGGCCTTTCTGTTGAGACTATCACCAACGCCTGGCCAACCAGACTTCGGAATTCTAGCACAGCCTTCTGTGGCTGCCTGGTAGGTGGGCCACTGCACTGCAGAGCCCACATAATTTGCTTTCTTCAGAAAACCTGAAGAATCCCCTGTGGTCCAGTAGTTAGGACTCCATGCGCTCACTGCCAAGGGCCCGGGTTCGATCCCTGCTAGGGGAACTAAGATCCCGTGTGCTACAAGGTACATGGCCAAAAAAAATACCACCCACGAAACAAAAAAACGAAAAGCTAGATGATTCCACAGTGAAGCTGCACCACATTGTTTTGGCATATTGATGGCTTATCACCCAACGTTGCCGTTAAGACACAAAGCTACATTCCAGGACGGAGTCAAGACTCACAGTCCACCCTCTCATTCTTGGAGCACCGTCTTTCTTTTTATATTTATTTGAAAAGTTATTCTATATAAGTCATTAACACCATGTGCAAATAAATAGCTACAGATGGCAATGCTGATATAACAGAAAACACTGTAAATGAAAAGGCCCAGAAATAGGTGATGAATTACATAAATTCATTATACAGAACACTCCATAAGAAATAATTTGTAAGGTATTTTAAATGAATATGTAGAAGAGCTCTATTACTGACTTGGAAAGATATCGCTAATTATTGAATTGAAGGCAGGTTATAAAACTGTGTGAAAAAGTGAAAATGTTAGTTGCTCAGTCACATCCAACTCTTTGTGACACCATGGATTGTATCCCACCAGGCTCCTCTGTCCATGGGATTCTCCAGGCAAGAATACAGGAGTGGGTTGCCATTCCCTTCTCCAGGGGATCTTCTCAATCCAGGGATGGAATCTGGGTCTCCCGTTGCAGGTGGATTCTCTGAACCACCAGGGAAGCCCAATTGTGTGGAAAATAAAAGAAATCTCTGTATGTGAAACAAAGCTCTCAATACGTGAATCAATATCCTGAATATATAATCTCCAAACAATAAGAATACAGTTTTATCTTCTTTTTTGATGACTCATATTTAAAAATTATGTCTACATTAAACATATTGGCTGTACAATAAAATTATAAAAATTTTGTTTTGATTCAAGAAGCAATAGGTGTTCACTTGGCAAATATAAAAATATACACTGAGGGAAAAAAAAATCTCCTAAGTCCAAACTTCAAGGTTTCAAATTTTACCAAAGATAAGTAGTAGTAATTTAGGGCACAGATCAAGACAGAAAAACTGTCACTAAATACCACCCAACCTAGAGGGTACCATCCAAAGTGGCTTGAGATGACACTATTTTTCAGTCTTTCAATACCAAAATATTTCCTTGAGAATAAGGCGAGGCTGCTGCCAAGAAACTTAGTCCCAGCGGCCCAAGACCCACGTTTAGTTTCTTAGTCTTGGCAAACATGCTTTAAACTGGTTTTCTTGTTTCCTGACATCCTTCACCAGGCCAGAAGGAAGGGAGACTGTTTCACCGGCTGGCTTGATGGATATTGCTGAGTTCTCTTACTTCTTGGCAAATCCACAGGAGGGCCTCCCTATCAGATTCATGTCCTGGTACACAGTTTCTCAAACTGCATTGTACACACAATCCTATGGGTCTTGTCACAACCCAGACTCTGATTCAGGAGGTCTGGGGTGGCGCCTGAGATTTGCATTTCTAACAAGCTCCCAGGTGAGGCTGCAACTGGTCCAGAGATCACGCTTGGAGTAGTAAAGCCCTCGCCGTGCTTCTCACATAGGAGAACTTGGCTCAGCCCAGGGAAGCTGAGGTTAAGCGACAATGGGCCAAACCCCATCACTCAAGAGGGGAGAAATGGCCTGGCTTTTGGAAAACTCTTACCTTCTCAGGATACTAGCAATCAATTAGCAAATAGAAGCCTAAAGGACCTTGGTGATTCAATGTTCCTATCAATACGGGTCATTTACCAAAGTTACCAGAGAGAGCAGCCCCAGTGTCTGGGCTGCCTTCCAGGAACTCTGTGATTAACCAGAAACAGCCTTGGGTGCCTGAAAAAGATTGGCAACCCCAAAGATTCCCTTCAGAAACAGAAGGCTCATGACCCCAGTGAATCAACCCCAAATAGGAATTCTGACTGGCTGCTCTGAGAGCTGACACTGGAAGGAAGGTAGGAGGGTGGAAGACCAACTTCTCCTTCTGTGGTAGGAGAGAGGTCACAGGTAGGATGGACTAGAGAAGGATGAGCAGGAAGCAGAGAATGGGTAATGGGAACAGAAAAGGTGGAGAAAGCAGGGGACAATGAAAACGTTAAGAGATGGACCCGAGGAACACTGCTGCAGCTGGACACCTGTCCCCGAGGGCCGTGAACAATGGCAGCAGGCACTCTGCTTGCACACATCCCACTTGATACTGTCTGGACCCCGAGGGGCGTTAATGAGGCTGGGTGGTGTGGCTGACTCCATTTTTCATCACTGACACTCAGACAGGCGGTTCCCAGCCCAGGACCCTGGCCAGTCAATCAGCCCCGGGCTCGGCTGTGTATAAACACCTTCCCTCCTCAATCAGCAAGGAAGGCAGGTGCTGGAGATGTGGTCACGGTCAGTTGGACAATCTGATAAAGCCTTCCTGGGGTCGCCGAGGCCCGAGAATAGGCCTAGCATAATTAGACCAGGCGGAGAGTCTGTCAGGCAGCCCAGGCGGAAATAACAGAGCCCTGCCAATCAAAGGGAACCGCGGACCGGGGTGGCGGGTGGGGAGGGGACGTTTGCTGTAGAAGTGGACGCTGGGGGAGGGGAGGTTTCCCTGAGGCTGGCCGCTGACTCTGGTGGGGCTGCGCAGCTCATTATGTGAGCCCTGGAGCTAGGCGGGCGCTATCGATCACTCTCGGGGGTCTCTGGGGACTCGTCATTATGCAGCACGACCCTGTGTGCTCTGCTCCGGCGGTAACCAGAGGAACATGGCAATGCATCCTTGCTAATGGAAAAACAGGTTGGCCTTTTATTTCCACTTCCCCCTTTAATTATCTGGCATGCCTCTTATCCATGAAGGTGCAGAAATGGACGGTAACAATGAAAAGGCCACAATAGGTTGGTAGTTTACAAAGTCTTTCTATACAGGTGATCTCAGAGAAGCCAGGGAAGGGTCGATGCTTGAGAAGGCAGGCCCTGCCCTTGGGTCCTGTTACATTCACCCCATCACACGTGTCCACAAACTGCTCCGTTTACTCGGGGATGCAGGCTTTGTCAAGAACTGGGCGGAGCGCACCAGCCCCCTCTCCCAGCCTGAGACTGTACATCCAGCCAGCCAGCCTCTCACTGCCTTCAGGAACGTGGACCCAGGACACACACAGTGAGACACCCTCTCCCCTATCCTTTTATTCCACTGTTTCCTGTTTAAGCCAAAAGTTGCCCCCCTGCAGCTTGGGAACCCAGTGGGCAGCGTCTGTCCTTGATCCATGTGTACCTGGCAGGAGTCAGCCAAAAAGCCCCAGATAAATTCAACTCCATCGCCCAACCTCCAGTACTGAAGGTCTCTTGGGGAAAATCAAAGGAGATTTACACTGCATGTTTATAGAAGGTAGCTCGATACGATCTCCCTTTACATAGCTGGTTAATTCCTTAACCACCCTTTCCCCGAGCCCGCCTCTCTGTCCTCGGTTTTCACCATCCATTGCCATTTTCATGCTGCTTCCTCCCCCTTCCCTCACTCCCAGGAAAACAAAAGCCACTTGATTACATTCTCAACATGTCCTCTTGGAAGCTTAAAAACATATTCATGGGCATTATGCTACATGAAAGAAGCCAGTCTCAAAAAGTTATATACTGCAAGATTCCATGCGTATGATCTTCTCAAAGACAGAACTGTACTGATGGAGAACAGATCAGTGGTTGTCAGGGGGTGGGGGAGGGGATGATGTGACTGTTAAGCATAGACAGGGGAAGCTTTTTGGGGTGATGGGACTGCTCTATATCTTGACTGTGACAGTGGTTACTCAAATGTGTACAACAGAGCTGTATAAACATTCCCCAGAGCTGATGTTGCCTGCTCAGACGTTAAGTCGTATTCGACTCTTTTGTGACCCCATTGACTGCAGCCTGCCAGGCTCCTCTGTCCACGGGCTTTCCCAGTCAAGAATGCTGGAGAGGGCTGCCATTTCATTCCCCATGGGATCTTCCTGACCCAAGGACTGAACCCATGTCTCCTGTATCTCCTGCACTGGCAGGCGGAGTGTTTACCACTGAGCCACCAAGGGAGCCCAAAGCTGGTTTTACCGTACTATAATTACAGATATATCTTATATATATGTGCCAACAGAACTGAATTCTTGGGGTGGGGGTGGGAACATTCTGCAATTATGAATGACCAACTGATCCTAGTCAACAAATAGATCCACTTCTTCAAAACTCTTCCAGTTTCTGAAGACAGCTTTTATACAACATGCACAGCCTCTCTGCCCACGCCAGGGCCTCTGCACACATGACCTGACTTTTGGGGACCCCCTTTCATCATAGGTAATGTAGATGTAGACATCCCCACAGGATGCCTCCTTCATCTTGACTGCTTCTTGCAATCAGAGGAACATTCTAGGCCTATCTTGTAAGCCTTTGGCTACTTACCCCTGCACCCGACCTGCCTCTCAGCCACTGCATATCTCATGCACTGGCTTTCTTTCCTTTCCTTCCATCCATCCAGGGTCTGTCCACTGCCATGCCTGTAGCAGCTTCTCCCCACCAGAACTGCTCCTTCCTTCATCCTTGACAGCAAGGGCCTTCGGCTCACTGGGGTCTCAGCTCAGATGCCTCCTCAGAGGCGAGAGGCCTTCCTGAGCCCTCAGTATACAGCAGTCTGCTCGCTCCTCACTCTGTGTTTCCATGGCTGTTTTTAAAATTTTTTCTTTTTATAGAACTTTTTACTCTCGCTTGTCTGACCTCCCCATGAAAGAATGAAAGGGTGTGTGTTCCACAGTCAGAGGAACACCTTACTCACTACTGAATCCACATCACCAAGAACAAGCCCCTGAATGCCCCAAATGGAGTGAACAGGCCATGAAGAGCTTGAAAAAAATTAGAAAACCATTTCGGGGGAGTAAAGGGAGAGGTGGAATTCCAAATCCATGAATTCTCTTATGCCATTTTCCAACGGTTTTACACTCAGATACTTCATCTCATTTCCTACGACATTTAATTATTAAAATCTTCAAACAGACTGCAACACTGAAAGTGTTTTATAGTGAACACCTGTATAGCCACCATTTAGAGGCTATCACTAACATTTTGCTATTCTTATTTATCACCTATCTGGACATCTGTCCATCCTTTCTCCACCAATTTCTATTCAGTCATCTAAAAACACCCATTGCATAAACAAAGCAAACAAACCAGAGAGGAGGACACTCTTGGAGGCAATCCTAAGTGTAAGAATCATCCAAGATTTCCAATAACTGGTCCCCTAGAAGCCAGGCACCCCTCCCAAGTTCCATGAGTGCTCTGAACTGGATCTGAAAGAACAAGACAGAAGGACAGAGCACAAGATGTGTCAATATCCCATTATCTCACGAGTCTTTTAAGTGGTGTTTCCAGCTGGGGGGTGAGGTGGGGCAAGATGGGGTGGTTAGGGACTCACAGGTCCACCAGGCGTGCCAGTGAAGGATGGCCCCAGCCACATCACCAAGACCCTACCCTAGAAAGCCAGGTCTCCATGTTGCTGCAGAAACTTGTCCCCAGCTGCACGAGGAAGGTGGAGAGAGGTGTCAGGGCTGACTGCACTGCGGGAAGTTCCACTTATTGGCCCGACATGTGGCACAGCCTTCCTCAGCTGGACACTCCTGCATCTGGTCCCAACATCAGCAGTGACTGTCCCATTCCCTCACCCCTAACCCCTGCCTTCAAACGGAAACCCAGCCCCACAGCCATTTTTACCGAGGTCACGTTGGCTGACTGAGAATCTGCTTTTCCAGTTTCGGCATCGGCACTGCCTGGAAAACTGGCTCTGCCCTTGGAGAAAGTGGGTCAGTGGCATAAATCAGTCAAGCCCTGCCTGACAGCGATGGAAAGAGCGACTCAAACTCAACTTTGTACTTCCAGGCCCAAGAGGACCTGCGTGCCAGTTCTCCAACATCCAAGTCCTGTGACTTTCCCTGAGCATCGGGGTCCCTATTCTACCACGGCTGAAGTTTAGAATCTGATGGAAGGTAAGGGATCATCTCCCCAGGAGAAATAAAGTGTTCAACAACACAACATTTTGCAATTAATTTTAGGGCTCACCATGGTACATCCATAAGGCCTCTATATCCCAAAAGTCATGATTAAGGCTAATGTAGCATGATATGACCACTTTTCCTATATTGTCTTATTCAGTCTCACGAAAACCTTTTATCATTCTACCATTCTCAGAGGTAGAACATGAGGCTTAGATAGGCAAAGCAATTGCCTCCTAGAAACACGAACTGGTAGAACTGGTATACAAACTCCAGAAACTGGTAAGTGACTGAGTTGGAACCTACCCAGACCTGACTCTAGAACCACCACAACACTCATGGCACATGGAGACTCCCATAAACCAACTCTGCTCAGTCACAACTTGCAGCTACCCCTGGCCTCAACTCTTCCTTCCCATCCAGATGGTTTACTAAAGTCAACTGATGAGATGGTCCTTCTGACAGGGGCAGTGTGGGGCCTGGGCCATGAGCCAGAAGTACAGCCTAGCGCCTAAACAAGGGAGGCCTGGGGGCAGGTAACTAAAACCCGAGAGATGGTGAACCAACCCCCAAGGCAAACAATACCCCATAAATAACCACAAGCCCAGCAGATGTCAAATTGCACCCACGAGCCCAATTTATCCCAGATGTGCATTGTTCAGCCCACACAGCTTTGCTTTCGTTAAGCCTGAAGTTTGAACAGTCTTCAGGCAGGACCTGCAACTGACTGGAGTCCCCACTATTCCCAACTGCCTCACCTCTAACATCCTCATTAAAACAAAGCAACAAAGATGGATGTCCTAGCCCCTGAAGACATTTGACTGGAACGGCTCAATCACAGCAAATCAGCTGTATTGACCCTCCCATGGAAATCTGATACAGGCCCCCAAATGCTCCTCTTAGTGTCTTGAATTCTACATATCCCAAAGCTCCTACCTTGGACTTTCTCAGAACACCAATTTCCATGTTAGCTCGCAAGCTAACACTTCTCTAAGTAAACCAATTGTTGTTGTTCAGTCGTGTGCAACTCTGTGTGATGCCATGGACTACAGCCTACAGTCTCTTCTCTCCACGGGACTGTCTGGGTGAGAATACTGGAGTGGTTTGCCATTTCCTCCTCCATGGGATCTTCCTGACCCAGGGATCAAACCCATGTCTCTTGTGTCTCCTGCATTGGCAGGTGGATTCTTTACCACTGAGTCATCTGGGAAGCCCCAAGTAAGTAAACCAATAAAAGTCCTCAAACAGATACCAGCTCACTCCAATTTTTGTTCTCCTTCGGCCACCTCATGCAAAGAGTTGACTCATTGGAAAAGACCCTGATGCTGGGAGGGATTGGGGGCAGGAGGAGAAGGGGATGACAGAGGATGAGATGGCTGGATGGCATCACCGACTCGATGGACGTGAGTCTGAGTGAACTCCGGGAGCTGGTGATGGACAGGGAGGCCTGGAGTGCTGCGATTCATGGGGTCGCAAAGAGTTGGACACGACTGAGTGACTGAACTGAAAGTCAGAAAAAATGTGAATTAATAAAAACATTGGGGTGTTAAAATTTTTTATTATAAAAAATTTCATACATGAAAATGGAATTAAAAGATGATTCCAAATGGATCCATTATAACTGTGGTAAAAAAATACCTGGTCACAAACCAAAACAAAATCCAATCTAGCCTTCTGCTTTAGCTCGTTTTATTCCTTTGACACTAAAGAATTACAATATTTATGTAGGTTAATAGGTTTTTACAAAAATATAGAAGAGAGAAGCCATTTTCTGCAAAGCACATATAATTATGATTACATTTATGTTTCAAAGGTGCATCTACACAGACACATAAAGACAGGAAGGGTACATACCACCTCACACTCATCAAAACGGCTATGATTCAAAAATCAGAAAATAACAAGTGTTGGAGAGGATGTGGGGAAACTGCAACCCTTGCGCACTGTGGTGTGACTATATAATGGTACAACCACTGTGGAAAACAGCATGGAGGTGCCTCAAAATATTAAAAACACAACCATGTGACCCAGCAATCCTACTTCTGAGCAAGCATCCAAAAGAACTGAAAGCGGGGTCTGGAAGAGACTGTGTGCATTTCCATGTTCTCAGCAGCATTATTCTCAACAGCCAAGAGACTGATGCAACCCAGTGTGCATCGATGGATGAATGGATAAACAAGCTACGGTCCATACATACAATGGAGTGTTATTCAGCCTTTAAAATTAAGGAAGGATTCTGTCACATGCTACAGCATGGACGAACCTTGAGGATATCATGCTAAGAGACACGATCTAGTTACAGAAAGACAAATGCTGTGTGATTCCACTTACATGAGGCATCTAAAGTAGTAAAATTCATAGAGACAGAAAGTGGAGTATCAGGGACTGGAGGCAGGAGGGCAAAGGGGACTTGGTTAATGCGAACAGAGTTTCAGACATGCAAGATGAAAAATTTGGGGGACATGTTTTACAACAATTAGAATATATTTAACACTACTGAATTAAGCACTTTAAAAACTGGTTAAGAAGGTAAATGCTAGTTTTTTACCACAGTTCAAAAACGATTAAAAATGAAAAAAGCAATGATAGGTGACAGGAAGGATGAAGACTGTTCTCATCTGGGAGTCCCTGGAGGTAGGATCACTGAATCACGTGTACCCTCAGGGTTGGTTTAAATTTTTTTCTCTTTCCTTTTAACAATGATTGGATATTATCAGACACAAATAAGTAGAGATAACGCTTTTCAAAAAAAAGAACGTCAGAAAGAAAGAATGGTTAACAGGGTTCTAAGGATAGGATATGGGATTATTCACTAATAAGGATTACCTGGGTGATGTATTACTCTAGAATAGTTTGGCAAATAGGCTCCATCTGAGATATCTGGGCCAGGGTGCTGGCCATTGAAGTTATGCTTATTTGAAACAGAGTGTGAGCAAGAGAGATCCAAAAACACTCATATAAACGCTTCTCTCTTGAACCATGCTTCTGTAAACTCTGTTTTTTTATATTCAGAAATGGCTCTGCAAATTCCTGACTTTTGTATAGAACCATATTGTGCTTATGCTCATGACTCCTTGTCTTGAGTTTCTGCATTTCTGAAATCAGAATGGAGATTATCATCTATGTATAGTCTAAACATAGACTTTCTGATTTCCCCAAAGTAATATCTAAATCATTATTTCAGAAAAACAGCTCTTATACTAAAGAAATACTTCTTCAATTGCAGTGCTGAGAAATTTAGTGGCACTTGGATTAACATGAAACAAAAAATTTTAATGTGTTAGGAAGAAACAATAGGCCCATCAAAAACTCAGTGTTGCGGACAGTATTACTCAGAACAAAGCTGGATTTTAAAAAATTGATTTCAAGAGAAATATTGAGTAGAAGAATGTAGTTATGTGGTATTTAGATATAGACAAAATGATTGTTAAATCATTAGAGGATTAAAGTATAGAAACCACTGGACAAGGCATGTGTCTTTGCAGAGGGAGATTGAATTTGGGTGGAAATATAATAGCTACCCTCCCTTGTTCAGTCCCATTCAAGGTCCATAATCTGCATTTTCAAGATGGCAGCTGGAGTTAGGGGGTTACACAGTGGACTGGGAACAGAGAAGGCTCAATTTTCTCTTGTCAAGAATATATCCAATTCCTCCCTGACCTCAGCAATCTTACGAACCCAAGTTACCCCAGGAAAACACTTTCTAAACTTTATGAGTGTAGTTCTTCCCTGTAATAGGTGGCCACCTATTACAAAGAAAGATATCTTAAGCAGCTCATTAGTCACACATGGCAGATATGAACATCATCTACACATCGTCAGGGACAGGCGGCCTTCAGAAAAGCTTCAGAGGGGGAAATAAAAGTAGAACAAAAGAAAAGTGTGTGCCAGAGAGGGCAGAATAATTGTGACTTGAACACAGATGGATAAGTGTCTCCGGGAATTCCACAGTCAGGACTAATGGCTAAAATTACCAGCTTAAACTGTTTCCCATGCTCCTTCTCTGAAGCGCTATAAATGGAAACAGTTATAAATCTTTTTCTCTAATAAAGTGTTCATATTCTCCTTTCCAAGACGCAAGAGACTAACACTCACCTAAGACCAACTGAGGAAAACAGCATTTTACAGCCACTGTACAAACTCTGAAAACCTTGATCTGGAGGGCGGAAAGGAAGCCGTGGTGCTGGGCTTCCCAGGCTCTCTGCACATAGCAGAGACTGGGGTCTGCTGAGATGTGTGCATATCAATGAGCTTCAGATCTAAGTCAATGCCACAGCAATCCCCAAGGAAACGGGCTAAGTGCTCATAACAGCCTGCTAACTTTGGGAATTCAGAGGACAATAGTATCTTTTTCTAATTGGATCAGAATCCGCTTTGATGTCTTCATCCCGAGTGGACCAGTTTCTGCTTCCCAGCCAGCCTTTCGCCCGGCAGATGAGGGGTCTGTAAGCACACTGTCAGCCTGGAGGGAGCCAGAGCTGGAGACTCCTTTGTTGGCTGAACACGCAGGCTGCAAAACTGGTGATCTGCTTGGTCAGATCACAGGCTGAGACAGAGATGGCTCCACGCTCTCTGTGGGGGGGACACGGGTCTAAAGACTGTTTCATTAGCTGATCTTGATTATATCTGCTTTTGAAAATTGTTTCTAATATTATTATTTAATGCAAATGGGCTTTTAGTTGGGCAAAATGGTTGCACAGCACCATCCCTACTAGTAACTAGAGTTGGGTTTTTTTCAAGGTTTTAAATGGCTTACACAAATAACAAAAAGGTACATTGAAATGAATGCAGTAGGAATCTGAGCTTGACTGATTTATACATCTGAAACTTAGGCCATAAATACTAATTTGCTGAGTCCCAACCCCAGTCCATATATTTTCTAGATCTAATGAACTGGGGAAGGTGGGAGGCACATCTAAGTAGGCCTTAAAGCAAACAGATACTTCAGTCTGTAGGAAGCCTTATCTAAAGTCCAATGGATTCCTTCTGTTCATCCAATAACCCCACTCCCTCCCCAGTAATGAAGGCAGGGAAAGCCACAGCATTCTAAGAGAGGACTGGGAACAATTTAGTGAAGACTTACTTGGAAACTTTTTAAAACAGCTGCAAGAATCTACATGTCTTGTGGCACAAAGATGATCTTTCCGACTCTGCATTGGTGAAATGTTGGCCTCAACTGAAACCAGCCAGTTTCCTTGAGGATTTTTTTAGTCATGGTCTGTGAAGACGGCAACCAGGCCAGGGTCGCTGGTCGTTACTTTTCTCAGAGACCAGTCGTCATTTTGCCTTCACTCCTCTGGAACACAGAATATTTCTGTGTGCCAGGGCATTTGCTAGTAAACAGAACAACATTCTGTCTCAAGGGTCTGATAGACAATAAGCAAATACATATGGCAGTGAGCAGCTGCTGAAACGAAGAAAAATTAAGCGGAGAGAGAATGGAAGGGATGAGAGCATGGAGCTCTCTTAAGGGGAGGTCAAGGAAGGCTTCCTGGAGCAGGTGGCAGGGAAGTCACGACCTGCCACCAAGAAGGGGAGCCTGGCATGGGGCCGCTTGAGTGAGGGTAACAGCATGTATGCAGCCCTGAGGGGTGGTAACACAGGGGTCACCCAGGAAGGCAAGGGCCAGATCACACAAAGGGCACAGAGGTCACCGAAGGACTTTAGATTTTATTCAAAGTGTGAGGAGAGGCCTGTGGCCTGTGGTGGGCCATGTCTGAGTTGGTTTCCAGGGAGCAAGAGTCAGGGCAGGGAGACAGGCTGGGAGGATGCGGTGGAGGGGAAGACATAGTATAGCTGAGAGAGACCACAGGAAACAGAGCCAAGAGGCTGGCTGACGGGCTGGCTGTGCGATGAGAAAGAAGAATGGGGCATAACTGCTGGGGTTTTGGCAGCGAGACCAGAATGTGCCATATACAGGGAGGCCCTGGGCTGGAAGCAGGGTCTGGGAAGGTAAAATCAGGACCTCAGTTTTGGGCGTGGAACATTTGATGGAGGAAGGAGGAGAGTCCGGGGTGAGAGAAGCAGTCCAGGCTGCCCGTATAAAATGAGATCTCAGAACCAAATGAGATTACCCCAGGGATCAGGTCTCAGGGCTGAGTGCCAGAGAGCTCCCTCAGGAGGAGGAGGAGGAAGAACTCACGAAAGAGACTGTGAGGCGAGAGCGTGGGGCCCCAGAGGGCATATGGGAAGGAACTGTTTCAAGAAGGTACAAGTAACCAGCTGTATCAAATGTTGCTGAGACACCCTCGAAAGGTGGGGGAAGAAATCTGCGCGTGTGCGTGCACACACGTGCACAGTGAGAGATGGACAGAGGTAAGGGTACAGGAAACGTGGTAAAATATTAATTAACAGCCAGAGATCTGGATGAAGGATGTATGGGGATTTTTTTATTCTGTTCTTGCCACTTTCTCTATATGTGAAATTTTGTCAAAATTAAAGTTAAAAGGAAAAACACTGATGTTTCTGAGAGCGCCAGTACGATGAGGACTAAGAAGGGATCAGAGTCTGACAAGTTGCTGATGCCTTAACAAGGCAACTCCAATGGGGTGCTGCTGCAGAATCTTGCTTGCTGCTGCTAAGTCACTGCAGTCGTGTCCGACTCTGTGCAACCCCATAGACAGCAGCCCACCAGGCTCCCCCATCCCTGGGATTCTCCTCGTGCACAGTGAGAGATGGACAGAGGTAAGGGTACAGGAAACGTGGTAAAATATTAATTAACAGCCAGAGATCTGGATGAAGGATGTATGGGGATTTTTTTATTCTGTTCTTGCCACTTTCTCTATATGTGAAATTTTGTCAAAATTAAAGTTAAAAGGAAAAACACTGATGTTTCTGAGAGCGCCAGTACGATGAGGACTAAGAAGGGATCAGAGTCTGACAAGTTGCTGATGCCTTAACAAGGCAACTCCAATGGGGTGCTGCTGCAGAATCTTGCTTGCTGCTGCTAAGTCACTGCAGTCGTGTCGGACTCTGTGCAACCCCATAGACAGCAGCCCACCAGGCTCCCCCATCCTTGGGATTCTCCAGGCAAGAACACTGGAGTGGGTTGCCATTTCCTTCTCCAATGCATGAAAGTGAAAAGTGAAAGTGAAGTCGCTCAGTCATGTCAGACTGTTCACGACCCCATGCACTGCAGCCTACCAGGCTCCCCCATCCCTGGGATTTTCCAGGCAAGAGTACTGCAGCGGGGTGCCACTGCCTTCTCCGATCTTGCTTGCTATGGGTCCTACAAAGAATGAGAACTGATAAACTGACAACAGTAACTACAGACAACACTTCTGGAGGTTTCCTTATTCGCTGGAAAACAGAAATGGGAGGGGACAGTGAGCAAGGGGTCAGAGAAAAAAAATTAAAGGTGGTACTTATCTAAGATGGTGTATTTGTCTGCTGATGAGAATGACCCAGCAGAGATGGAAGAACCACAGAAGCAAAGCTCTTCCATAGGCTACAGGGGGTGGGGCGCTGATGTACAAGTGGAGGGTTGGCACTAGTTAGGAGGAGAGAGAGGTCAACCACTGGAGGCCCAGCAGAGTGTGGGGGTTCAGTGGTTCAGACACAGGGGGATCTTCAATTTGGCAAAGGAAAAATAAGGAGATTTCCTCCTGATGACTTCTATTTTCTCAGTGACATATAAAACAATGTCAGCAGTTGAACATGAAAGAGAGTAGGTGTTTCAAGTTTCAGAGAGAAGAGGAGGTGTGGGAAAATAAAAGAGTGAACTGACTATGGAATGTAGTAGGTGTGCCAAGCAAAGCAGAAGGCTCAGCTGAAGTATGTGGTCATAAATTTAACGTGAATCTAATCATCATGGTTGTGTACATGTTCTTCTGAGCCACGTTCAGCTGCTTGGGTGATGGCATGGAGAAGGCAGATTGCGGTTCAACTAGGTTTGAATTTTCCAGAGAGTGTAAGATAAAGTGAAAGGAAAGGCAGTAATTATGATGATGAAATCTAAGGTGAGCAGGGAGAGAAAAGGGTGAAGGGTGTTCACAGTGCAGTCACTATGGGTTGGAGGTCCTCCTGGAATGGAGGAATCACTTGAGTTTTAGGACCAAGAGAATGAGGCTAGAAAGACAGGAAGTGGTGGTCAGAAGGAAGGAAGCTTAAAAAGATAATTTCAGATATGTTGTGGTTATTCTTGGTCATAAAAAAGCCGTGAGTCTGACCCTGGGAGCAAGTGACTGAAGTCAGAAAAAGGGCAAGATCATTGGAAGTAAGGGAGTGAAGGAACCAAAAGACCAGCATCCTTTGTGGATGTTAAAGCTACCCACAAGAAGGCAGGAATTACTGTCAAGAGAGAGGCAGTGAGGCTGAGTGGGTGGGGGTGGGGTGGGGTCTGAAGACAGGAACAGAATTGAAGAAGGGAAAGCAGGTGACATAACCTGAAGTGCTATACGCTTCAAAGAAACTGGATGTTCTTTTCTTTTTCAGGAGAAAATAAGGGAGAAATGGCCTGGAAATGACAATAAGGAACAAAGGAGAGTCCTGACCTGTATCCAAACTGTGTATCCAGGGTGCGAAAGAAAGACAGAGCCATGAATTCAGAAGGCTGTAGGGATAGTAATGCACTCCAGATTCATGCAGATTTCCATACAGCAAGATGGAAAAGGAACTTGTTTTTTTTAAGCCCTGGATTTCTGGATAACTTTCCCAAAGACCTTGAAAAATTTACCACCATTCATAATGAGTTTGAAGAAGACTTTTAGTAAGTTAGGCTACTATTCATATATACAATTTAGCTTTGTGTATATGGCATATTATGCAAAGGAAGGAAAAGAAAAAAGCAAACAAAAAAACCACTTTGTACAAGTATTTAGCTAAGGAAAATAAGATTTAGCTTTAGCCACTTGTGTACACATTCATTTTATGTCTCAACTTGTTACCCTTGTACCTGGCATACAGCAAATGCTCTGTGAATTTAGGAATATATTCGCGTTTCCTTAAAGGTCCCTGCCGCTCTGAAGCTTTTGTGTCTTGTGCTTATTCTTTCTCCCAGTCTTTTAAATAGTTGAAGAAAGATGGTCAAATTCTGGTAACTTTTTCTCATGTGCTGTTGAGCAGAAGAATATCTTAGTATGAAAACAAAACCACACTAGAGAATTTTCAAGCTGAGTGTAAACAGACAATTTGTCCTATTTTCATCATCTCACTCAGACTCAGAGAGGCTAAAGATCACACTTGGTGTGCAAGAAATAGAACCAGAACCCAGGACTCCTGGCTACCAACCACCCCAAAATACATCATAAAACACATGCTCACATTTCACCACCACATTACCAATCAGACTCCATCACTCATGGCGTACCTTTGGCATAAAACTCAGGTCTTAATTTCTACCTTTAAAATACAGAAGATTACAGAAAAAAAAATTGGGAAGGGGGGTGGAATCTCACTCCTTTTCTCTTTTAAACCAATTACTTTAAAAAACCATTTTAGTTTCTGGTCTTTCCATTAAAAAGCACAGCATTCAGCTTGGGTACACCAAAGCAAAAAAGTTTATAGAGTTTCCTACACACAACTGGACCTGCATAAATGTTTAAGTTAATAAAGATCCTTGTTCTAATTTTATTCTTGGTGCTTCTTCACTCTCTTTCAAATTCTGGTCCTTGAAAGGTTTGAGTGATTGAAGACGCAGCTTAACGTTTCATAGAAGCTTCTCAGGGACGTTTGCATTAATCCTCTGCTCTGTGCAATGTAGAAAACATTAAGTAAAATTGTCTGAAGTTAAAATATGTACTTAATTCCCACTACAGTGGATGAATCTTTTTAGCAGATGTTTTTCTGGAATGGCTGGTGATTGTAAAATAGGAAGAACTAAAAGACTTTGAATCAAAGTAGGTAAAGAGACTGGATTGGGCAAGGGTTTGGACCAGAAGGCAGGAATGGCACATTAATTAAGTTTCCAGATGATTGCTTATGAAAAAGAAGCTGTCTTAAGATCGTTTCTAGGACATGGCTATAGACAGTGGCCATGGACCAGAGAAAGTAAACCTAAACTGGTGTTTAAAAAAATCTTTAAGCAAGATGGTCCTGTGATGTTTAAGCCAAGATCTCTGAGGGTATTATTGGGTTCCCTGGTTTAGAAGGACCATGTGTTTGGAAAGTTGTGACAGTGTAATCCTCAGGGAAAACAATGAAGGCAGAGTCTCCAAAGCCCAGGGAGGTTACAGGTCCACCAGGGACCTGCCAGCCCCCTGCTCCTGGTGGGAGTTTTTGGCCAGCAAATGAACCCTGTCTAAGCCTAGGAGATGGGCCTTTCCATTTGAAATTGGCATTTTTTTTCCCCAGGCTCAAACTGACAGCAGCTACTTTCGGTCCTCCTGTCAAGAGTAGGCTCATCTGGGCCCCCCACTCTGCATGGCTCTTCCATCGAAAGGAAATAGAAGCAGGGCCATCTGGGCAGGGTGGCAGAGTGTGGCCAAGGTTGGCATCCTGGCTCTACCACTCACCAACTCAAAGAACTGGGGTCAGCTACTTAACCCCTGGTTTCAACTTTGTCTCTGTGAAATGAGAATAATATTACTTCCTACTTCATAGTCATTAAAGATGAAATGAGACAAGATAAAATAGGTGGTACTGTGCCCAACGGGCTTCCCAGGTGGCACTGGTAGCAAAGAACCCAGCTGCCAATGCAGGAGACATGAGAGACATGGGTTCAATCCCTGGGTCGGGGAGATCCCCTGGAGAAAGGAATCGCAGTCCACTCCAGTATTCTTGCCTGGAGAATCCCATGGACAGAGGAGCCTGGTAGGCTAGTCCATAGGGTTGCACAGAGTCGGACACGACTGAAGTGACTTAGCACACGCAGTGCCTGGCACCCAGTTAGCACTCCTTGCCTCTTTATTCATGAGGGGCGGGCAGGGAGGGATGAGGGTTGAAGGTGATGGATGCCTGCACCTCCAAGGTAAGGAAGGGATTTCCTGTATGGCTCTTAAAATTTCTTTAGAGGAGCACTGAATCTAACTGCCATGCTAGCTCAGCATGAATACCCCTACATTAAGAATCATGTCACACTCTTGTTTCACAAGTCACAGAACCCGAATCAGACTGCATTCAGCTTTGGGTGGTGGGAGACACACTGAAGGCTTTTCAGTTTCCCAAGCCATGATCAGAATGAAATGTTCTCACATCAGGCGTTCCGTGTTTTAGAATTCAATTACAAAACCCTACCATTTAGCTTGTTAGGCTGGCTGCCCCACCCCAGAAACAGTGACAAAAAGACAATCTTTATAGCCAGGCTCCAAGTTCCAAAGCTATAAATCACTGGTTATCGGATGGAGTGGAACGCATTAATACAAACGAGAAGCCTGAAAGGCACCTATTAGCATGCGATTAATTTGTTTGACGATCTACAGCATGGCCAGAGCTAAAATCGTTAGGCTGGGCAACACGGCATCTCGCGTTGAAGAATAATCCGGTCCCATTAACTCTGGTCTTGGGCTTGCCAAATGTAATTGGGCATAATCAGAGCTCATACATCTCCTCATAGCTTTTTCATCCTTTCTTTCAAAAGAAAATTGGGGGTGGGGGATGAGCTCAAACTCTGGGTATTCAACAAAGGTAACCAACGAGAAGAGGTTGCCACAGCCCCATAAGGACTGAACGCTTCTTTCCACCCTTCTGTTTCCGCTCCTTTGCTCTGCCTTTCTTGTGTGTTCCATTCTCATGAAAGGACCGTGAACCATAAACTTTTCAAGTTGGTGTGTGTACATTTCCTGTCCATCAGAAAGCTAGAATAGAATAAGCTATAAGGATATATTTTACAATGTAGGAAATACAGCCACTATTTTGCAAAAACTATAAATGGAGTATAACTTTAAAAATTGTGAAAATCACCATGTTTGCACACCTGTAACATATAATACTGTATATCAGCTGTACTTCAAGTTTAAAAAATTTAAAGGGGAAAAAAAGTTAGCATAAACAAGCTTAAATTGGTATAGTCACATCAACCAGCAGAGCATGAAGGCCTAGCCTCAACTGAAAGGGAGAGAAGGGGGAAAAGGCCTGTGAACTTTGTGGCACACATATGATTTAGCAAGATTCTCTCTGTCTACACCCAAAGAGGGATCCACCTCTGACGATTCAGAAGTCTTCTGTTTCTCCTCACTCTGGAACCCTTAACATTAGAAAACATTTCAACATGTTTGTATGCTCAGGGCATAAAATTTGGCAAATTGCAGAAAGTATAGGGAAGAAAACAAAAACTGTGTGTTTCCACCATCCTGAGATAATCACTGTTAACACTTTGGCCTTGTTTCATACGTAAGACATTCATGTATATTTTTCTAGAACTGGACCACGGCATTCTGGGTCCTGTCTCTGCCCTCTTGTCTCCCATTGCTGGACATGTGGGGAGCATTTTCCTATGCCATGAGGCGTCCATCAAAAATGTATTCTTTAATGGATGGTGGTCACAGCTGTACATCGAGTGTACTAATGCCACCAAATTATACACCTGAAAATGTTTATGTTTAAAATGCTAAACTTTATGTTATGTACGTTTTACTACAATAACAAAAATTCGAAAATAAAAAAATCTCTCCTTGACTTTACTGAAATTAAACTCTTACCTTCCTATCGGAAACCCATGACTAGATAAATTCAAACTTGTCAATGGACATTCTACTGGGGAAACTTGACAGCAGGCATTCCTGCAAAAACATCTCTGGCGCGAGAAGCCCTGCTGATTCTCCACGCCCCAGAGAGGGGCTCAAACTGCAGCCAGAAAGATTACCAAAGCCTGAAATCAACTGGGTCTGCCTGCTATTTCTGTCACCAACTTGTGCCAGTGTTTGTGAAAACCTGGGGGCAGCAAGCAAAGCAAGATGCTCCCTGTGACCAGCTACTGCTATGGAGCCTCCAGCCCTCAGAAACCAGACCTACTGAAGCCTGGTACCCAGAGCCCCAATCAGGAGAGCTGGGACATTTCTGGCAGTTGATTTATTACCCAGAGGCATTACAGATTCACCAGGGGGTTCTAAGCTACCCAGGGGTCTGGAGCTATCAAGCCTCCAGTTGTAAATGGAACCTTATCTGCAGATCTGTGTCTTGGGTTGTTGGTGCTTCTCTTTGAGGGTAAGATGGCATCTGATAAGACACTTCCAATTCAATTTCCTGTCTCTGGCAGATATATTCCTGATGGGTTTCATTCTCAACATTCTTGTCCTCTGATTTCAGGCAGAGGACCCAGGACACTTTCTCAGGTCTTTCCCAAATAGACCACACACTTAGCCTCTCCCCCTCCCCACAATCTTACTGGACTGTGGTATTTATGAATATGACAGTGGTCAACTCATTTCACTGGTCAAGAGGGAGAGCCACAGGAAGGGGTGCAAAGGTCACTTCCTGTGCTGAGTGCTTCCTCGAAGTGGCACCCAACCGCAGCCAGCCAACCATCAACCAAGGACTGCTTACAAACGTTTCCTTTTTAACTCGATCTTCATTTTCTAACAACCAGTCAAGCACTGTCACCATGATAAGAGGATTGGAAACAGCCTCCCTACATCCAGGGGGATAGGAATCGACTGCAAGGAAGGTGTGAATGGCATAGTGTGGAAGCTTCCTGTCGAGAGGAGGAAGAGATCAAATGCTTTCATTTTCAACTGCCGGTGCCAATGCACACTCTATCTTTTTCAGTGGAGTTGCACTTTAAGTGCATTTAACATACACGAATGCAAATATAAACATGTGAAAGAAAAAAACACTAGTAGTAAATATGTACATGAATCTAATGGGGGTGCCGGCACTGTTGCAAGCACTTCCTATAAGTGAATTCATTTAATCTTCCTAATAACCTATTAGGTAGGCATGATTCCCATTTCACAGATGAAAAAACTACATAGAGGTCAAGTAACCTGTCCATGGACACGTAGATCGGAGGTGGCAGGGCCGGGATTTGAACCCAGCAATGCAATTGCAGAGGGTTCTTAACCAGCCACGTGGCCACAGAGGCCCTGTCGACTGGCGTTTGCACTGCCTTTCCCTTCAAAGGGCGTAGACCCCAGGGTGAACATGGACAGGACCATGAACCTGTGCTCCCTGTTGGTCCAGTTTCCAGGTGCCTCATGTAGTATACATTCCAAGCCGTTGAAAAAATTTTTGCAGAAAAATGTTGGGCACGTATGATTTCTGCTGTGTCCACTGACATCGGAGCCTCACCCCTGAGTAAGGTTAGGACTCGTGGGAGAGCATCTGAGACATCTGCAGTTAGGAGTAACTGCAGAGCGCCCATATCGGAACACACATCTCAGGCTCAAGAAAGCATGGACTTTAAATGAGAGTGCACTCCACAGGGGTGCAGTTGATCTGGAAGAGCTCCTTGCATCTGCAAGTTAAAATCAAAATGTCTAAAGTCTCCACACTAAACTCAGCAACACACCCAAGAGACCTCTGGGGCCATTGGTGAATGGCAGTGTTTTCCTGAAACATGTGAGAGGGGAAGCCCTCATCAGACAAGCTGATCTGTCTCGCACTTGGCTGTCTTCTCTCCAAAAAAGAACACCTTGCAACATTTGACATGATACTCACAAGAGCATCGCCACTGAAGTAGTAATACCACATGGACCTCTTTTCCAGCAAACTGAAAAACTGAGTTAACAGAGCAGTTGGTGTTTTTTTTTTTTTTTGCCTTCTTGGCAGAAAATAATCTTGCAAGTCACACAAATGAATATTCTACTGGTGGCTTTGAGGCTTCACCGGAAATGAATGAAGTAAAAGAACAGGAGGCTTATGATAAAGACCTGCTATCTCAGTATATTTCATTCATGATGATTTCTGCCTTCAGAGACCTTAGAGGACGGGACAAAAGGACTAGAATGTTCCTTTACCCACATACCCTTCACCTAGATTCACAAGTTGTTACTAGGTTGCGATGTTTATTTTTCCTTTTTCGCTGAACCATTTGAAAGGTGAAGACACCGGGCTTCCTCTACTGATAATCTAGCATGCATCACTTAATATGAGAGACATTCTTCTATATAAGACTGCCAGGACTTCCCTGGTGGCCCAGTGGTTAAGCACCTGCACTTCCATGCAGGAAGCATGGGTTCAAACCCTGGCTGAGAAACTAAGATCCCTGCATGCCGCACAGTGCAGCTGAAAAAATAGACCGCCATTCTCAAGAAGTGCATGTTGACACTGTAATGTTATCTAGTATTTATTTTTACATTATGTTGACTTGTGATAAAATTATAATTAATGATATATTAATGTTATAAGGTAAATATCTGTACTTGGAATATAATTATATTTACTTCTGAGAGTTAGTAAAATCTCATTTAAATAAAATGAAGCAACTTGGGTTCACTTAAACTACTGGGGGGAAAAATAATTCTATAATGTACCAGAGCACACTAAGTATAACAATGCTGCCAGTAAAATAACTTTCAGACGATGGATAAATATTTGCATGATTTTAAACTAATTTTCTCATTATTCAACACTGTAGACCCCACATGGGGATAAGCTCAACGCACCTGGACCCCACCACACATCTGGGAGATTGTTTTTAAAAGGCATTCCATCATTTGCTTGTGTTTTTGCCTTTTGCCATGCAGTTAGAAAGTACTTCTCCTTCAGGGAAAACAAGACTGGAAGGTGAACTGTTTCCTTTAGTTGTTGTTTTTTCCCTTTTTATAAATGAATATTACTTTATAATATTTAGAAAATCTCGCTATATGAGGGTTTGGATGAGCTCAACACAAGGGTACTCAGAAGGGCCTCATGACTGACTCCCAGCTTGCATGCTTAGTTTTCCAGCCACAGCAATAAATGACAACTAACATGTTAATAGCATGAGAAGATGGGAGAGGACTTTAAAAAAAAAAAAGGAAAAGCAGAACAAAGCTTTAATCAAGACTCTACGGGGCCACTGAGAGTGAGGTTGACCTTCCTGGAGGCAGCCCTGAATGATCCACTTACTCAGAGCTTGGTATCCTAAGAACTCTTACAATGGCATCCCGAATTAGCAGGCATCATCCCCCAGACTTCCTGCTGCTGCTGCCAGAACAGTGGGACAGCATCCCAGGCTCGCTCGGCTTCAAAAGGGTCTCCAACAGAAGAAGTGCAGAACAACTAGGTCATTTCTGTAAAGTACCCACAAGATCAGGACCAAGAAATGACTAATGCTGTTCTCTCACCCAGGTACGCATTTATCCCTCTGTCTTCCCTGATCTCACGTGCATAACCCATATTACCTCCACACCCAGCTCTTCAGTAATCTCCACCATCCAGTACCCGGCCATGATTAGGAAACGATGGAAAAGAGTCTAAGTTATCAACAGAAATGCCATAACCAGACTTCCCTGGTGGTCCAGTGGTTAAGAATCTGCCTGCCAATGCAGGAGACGTGGGTTTGACCCCTGTACCATGGGACAACTAAACCTGTGTGCTGCAACTATTGAGCCTACGCTCTAGAAATGCCATGACCCCCATTCACGGCTCTGAGAAAGTTCTTCAGACTCACACCACAATTCTTTCCGTTCATATATGTTCAAGAGTGCAATTTCCTTGGGGACACAGATCACGCTCTCTGGGTCTGAGTCTTAGATTATCAGTGGTTATGAGTCTGGCCCCAACAGTAGATGAATCTCTAGGAGTTACAACACAGTGAAAGTGAAAAGCTGGGTGTCTTGGAATTGACGTCTTCAGGAAAGTTACTTCACTACTCTTGAGTTTTCATTTCCTTATTCTTAAAATACAGTCTAAAACTCTTCTCTAAGGGTATTGTAAGATAAGAGATTATACCCTGAGCCACGGGGCACTGTGGGTAAGACTGTGGCTCTGGAGCCAGACTACCTGCCAGGGACTGAACATCAGCCCAGCACCTTTTGCTCTGTGACCCTGGACAAGGCGCTTTACTTCTCTGTGCCTCAGCATCCTCTCTGGCAGGATGGGGAAAATAACAGCATCTACCTCACAGATGACTAGGAGGATTACCTGAGTGGACACATGTGATGAGATGAGAACACCTAGTGTAGAGCACGGAGAAGGCGATGGCACCCCACTCCAGTATCCTTGCCTGGCAAATCCCATGGACAGAGGAGCCCGGTGGGCTGCAGCCCATGGGGTCGCTAGGAGTCAGACACGACTGAGCGACTGCACTTTCACTTTTCACTTTCATGCATTGGAGAAGGAAATGACAACCCACTCCAGTGTTCTTGCTTGGACATCCCAGGGACGGGGGAGCCTGGTGGGCTGCTGTCTATGGGGTTGCACAGAGTTGGACACGACTGAAGCGACTTAGCAGCAGCAGCAGCAGCAGTGTAGAGCAAGCAATCAATGAATGCTATTACTAACCACTATGAGCACACGTGGGCTTCCCTAGAGGCTCAGCGGTAAAGAATCTGCCTGCCAATGCAGGAGATGTGGGTTCAATCCCTGGATCACAAAGATCCCCAGGAATAGGAAATGGCAACCCACTCCTCTTAGTATTCTTGCCTGGGAAATCCCATGCACAGAGGAGACTGGTGGGCTACAGTCCATGGTATCGCAGAGAGTCAGACTCAACTTAGCAACTAAACAACAAAAACTAGCACACAGTACATGTACACTTCCCAGCCGCTTATCACCCGACACACAGCAGATATTCAAAGAGTCTATTAACTGAAAGGAAGCTGGCTGGTTTTGTTTCTCAGACCACAGCTTGTTCAAAGCAGCCAGAAATGGTAGCTAACAGCTTTATAAGGGCTGAAAAACGAGAAAGCTAGTATAAAAAACATAAAACAAGACTGAATGTGGGGCTGTTTAGTATCGGAGTCAACCCCAGGTCACATCTTGGGGTCCCTGAGTGAATCACTCTCTTACAGCAAGCACAGGGCTGTAAAAATACTCATACGACAACCTTGCGTCATCAAGAACACTCACATCTGCTCTGCTCAGTCTGTTCAAGAAAACAAAACTGTGTGAAATGCTTTAAAAAGCCTCTGGCCCTCAAGAGTTAAGCAGGTTTACTAATAACGATGAAGTGCGGGCACTTATAAGACATGACTGTGCAGTGACCCTGGATGATGGGCGCCCCTATGGCCTCCCATCTCCCATCATATGTCCCCTACGGGTGGACATTTCAAGCTGAGGTGGATTTACTGCAAGGCTAAGGCAGTTTCAACTTTGGGGAGCCCCTGCTTGTAGCAGCCCTCTCCAAAACCTTGAGGGGGGTGTCTAGCAATGTGTTTAGGTGAACATGTGCTTCATAACTTGTGACCAATGTAAGGTTAGGGCTTAGGTAACATAAGGTCTGCAAGGAGACCCAACCAGTCCATTCTGAAGATCAGCCCTGGGATTTCTTTGGAAGGACTGATGCTAAAGCTGAAACTCCAGTACTTTGGCCACCTCATGTGAAGAGTTGACTCATTGGAAAAGACTCTGATGCTGGGAGGGATTGGGGGCAGAAGGAGAAGGGGACGACCGAGGATGAGATGGCTGGATGGCATCACTGACTCAATGGACGTGAGTGTGAGTGAACTCTGGGAGTTGGTGATGGACAGGGAGGCCTGGCGTGCTGCGATTCATGGGGTCGCAAAGAGTCGGACACAACTGAGCGACTGAACTGAACTGAACATAAGGTCGGCTACAGCAGTTAGGGCTGCCATGTCTCCCCACTCCAACTGACCCTCCTTTACATGTCCCTGGACATCAGTAATGCATTTCTGGGAGCTGGTTGAAGGGAAGCTGAGTTGGGGAGACAGTCAGTTGAATTTAGTGGTTGTTAAGCAGTCATTTCCAAGTATAGTTAATATACTCTCGTGGAAAATAGTAAATTCTATTCATTGTCTAGGCAATAGTATATTCTATTCATTGTCATATACAAAGGCGATCAAAGCTCCCCAAAAGGCGGGGGGAAATATTGTTGAAATTGCCATGCAGTTTAATAAAATGATTTTTCTTGGTTTTGTGACACATGTCAGCTTTTGAAAATGTGTTGGGGGATGTTTCTGGTGGATCAGTAATTGAGACTCTGCCCTTCCTCTGCAGGGGGCATGTGTTTGATCCCTGACTGGAGAACTTAAGATACCACATGCTGCATGTGGCCAGGCCAAAAAAAAAAAAAAAAAAAAACCACAAAACAAAACCCAAAAGTGTGTTGCAATATTTTTCTCATTCTAAATAAATATTTACTTTTACATCTCCCCTTGCATTGCGATTTTGGATTCTTTTTCTCAACTGGATAAACTTCAGATCTCACAAAATCTGAAATGCCCCTGACAGTCGAAGAACGTGAGCCTGACCCAGAGACTAACTAACCATGTGGTGTGAGAGGTACCTCCCTCCACGGAACTGTACCTCCGTTCTCTTTACTAAAAGGGGGATAAGCACAGTGAGTGCCTCATGCTTGTCAGTGAAATGAGATAAAGCACAGAAAGGGCTAAGAGCCAGGATGGCCTCCAGAAGTACCTTGAAATGTAGCTCATCTAAATGCTGATGCTTTTCCAGGCATGATCTGCAGATTCAACTTGTTAAGTTACAGCTTGATTTAAATATGTCACAGACACCCCACTCTGGACATGGCCCAAACCTGCTCCTCTCCCTAGCTGCTGCTCCCACCCCCATCTCATACCCATCTTGCGAGAAGAATTGCTTCTTAACTGCCTGTCAGCTTGCTCCAGGACCCTGGTCTTCATTCCAGTGGACCCAGCCAGGCCTCACACACACCCTAGTTTGTCAGGCCCTAGAAGGGCTGCCTTGCGCCTGAGAGTGGAGACCTGTGAAGTGAGGCTGGACAGCAACACAGTATCTCCAGGCTACAGACCCAGAGAGGCACACTGCAAGTGCTTCCAAATTTATCTGCTGCTGCGAGGTCTAAAAATACCAAAGGTGAAGCTTAATCATGCGAGTCTCAGAGTGGCTTGGACAAGGCCTCAGTCCTCATGGTTCTCCTTAGCTCCAAACCAACCCAAACTGATTTACTAAAAAAGAAAACTATAGGCTCCCAACACACACAGGCTTCACACCGATCCCTCAATCACACCCTAAAACCAAGTTAAGGCTGAGACCTCACCTAAGTAGAAATTCTGGAGCTGCCACTGACATTTTAACTGAGGACAGAAAATGTTTCTCTAAGGGTAATAGCTGACATCATTCTCCAGGGTGAGTATTTTTTTTAAGGTTTTTTCCCAGTGGGATACAATTATTTAAACACATGACTTAGGGTGTGTTGAGAGGTGTGGTGTGACTGTTGTTCAATCACTAAGTTGTGTTTGACTCTTTGCGAACCCATGGACTGCAGCATTCCAGGCTTCCCTGTCCTCCACTATTTCCTAGAGTTTTCTCAGATTCATGTCTATTGAGTCAGTGATGCTATCTAACCATCCATCCTCTGCCGCCCCCTTCTCCTTTTGCCTTCAATCTTCCCCAGCATCAGGGTCTTTTCCAACGAGTCAGTTGTTCTTCACATCAGGTGGCCAAAGTATTGGAGCTTTAACTTCAGCAAATGCAGCCCTAGTTACTAGCTTTCCGTCTCAGGGTAATTTCTCATTTGAGAGGAAGCATCAAGGAAGGACAATCAATCCCTACCTTGTGCTGAGACAGGACTTCTGTCAGTTCATTCAGAAAAAGTGACTCAAAAGGTAGGTCTGCCCAGAAGGGCATCTTCAAATGGACGGTACACTTCCAGATGGACTGTAAACACTCCCCTGTTTGGTTCAACACTGTTATCCCAGGAGAACTTGTACTGTCCACCCACTTTCAGAGGATCTCTGAAGCGAGAAACACTGGACTTGAGGGTCAGAAGCCTTTGCTTCAAATCTGCAAATGGGGCCAGAGTGCTCAGCTCTAACTGGGGGGGTGACTACCCTCAGGGGGTTGCTGCAAGGGACAGTGGTGACCTATAAGCACTGCACGTGCATGCGTGCTAAGCTGCTCAGTCGTGTCCAACTCTTTGCGACCCCATGGACTGTAGCCCACAGGCTCCTCTGTCCATGGGATTCTCCAGCCTGCACAGGGTTGGGCAAATAGCTGCTACATTGGAACTGAATCTCCAGCTTTTATTTCTGGTACAGTGTTCAGTACTTTATTATTTAGACCAAAAAGACTACTCCAAAATGCTCCCTGCTCCCAAGTTGTCCATTCCTCTCTCAACTGATTTAAGAAAAATAAGCCTCCCCAAGAATATCCTTTATCTCAGACTATGCTTTGCAGCAGCAGCAGCTCATGTACACTGAGCACTTACCAATGGCCATGAGCTATGTAGGTGTGTTTCATGCATTATAACCTTCAGTCCCCTTGACAGTCCTGTCTCGTAGCTTTTATTATTTTCATTTTGTGGGAGGAAACAGCCTCTGAGAAAGTATGGAACTTGCGTTGGATCACAGGGCAGGAAAGTGGCAGAGTGGGGCCACAAACACAAGCTTAAGTGATTATAAAATCCGTGTTCTTAAAAAAAAAACAAAAAACAAAAAACTCTTCCTTAGTGAAAGATGCACAATCAAGTCAAATTTATACCCTTGATTTGGAAACGGGCCAGGGACCAAAAGGGTTCACAGCAGCTTGTCATCATCAGTGGGGTAATGTATACAGGAGCCCGTGTGCATTTCTTGCTCAAGAGGTTCTGGAGCCTTCTGTGGAGTGAGGTCAGCTTCTGGAGAGCAAGCAGCTGGCAGAGAAAGGAGTGAGGGGACGGCCAGACGCTCCTCACAGGCGCTGCTCCGAGGGCTGGCTCCCAGACTACTGCCCTATTGGCTGGCTCCTGGGCACACCAGCTGTCTCCTGGGGAGGATGTGGTCTGACCACATTCTTTCAAGTGTCTGGTAGCTCCTTGCAGGCCACCTGGCTCAGAAGGCGAGCCAGCACCTGAGCGGCAGCCTGGATCACTGTGAGACTCACTCACCTCTTGCCCCAGTGGGGCCAGTGTTTCCTGGTTAAGCCAAGGCCCTTCCTTCCCCTCATAAACAAGCTTGTCATTGTGACCAGCAGCATCTGACAGGTGGATATCTGGAGAAGTTGTCTCAAACACCCAAAGAGACAGGGGAGGGGAGCTGGCACTGCACACACTGGATGATACCAGCCATCCCATGTACATGAGAGCAATGCCACTGTGAGGACTCTCCTATCTGTTTCTTCCTCTTTAACAGGCTTAAGACTAAGGCTTCACTCTCTATGGCAAAATGTGTGAGCCCCCACTCAGAACAGTGCCTTGCTTACTATAACATTCATCAAGTGTTGCTAGCAATTGTTACTACTCTTATTACCCTTGGGATGAGTAGCAAGAATTCATAGATTCACTATGGAAAATTTTCAACCCCTGCTGCCCTTGGAGAGGGACTTCCCCCAGCACCACCTCAGGAAGTTCTCCTCCAAGCTGAGGGCAGATCACAAGGGCATGACCTGGTTGCCACACAGTGCAGGGGAGGGAGGGTAAAGGGGGGAAGGGGAAGGATGAATGGCTCAACAGGCTCAGAAACAGAGCGGACCCCAAATCTACACTAGCAAAGGGGACTGACTGATGCCAGCAACAGAGTGACGATTGAAAATACTGCCTGGAATGGTCCCATGCATATGGCTTTGTTTAATTCTTGGATATCTAGCATCCCAAACCCAGCGAGGGCACCCTGGAGGGCTAGGGAAGGCTGGATGAACAGCCGTTCCGCATGCCCTGAGGTCCCATGGACCAGCTGGTCCCATCAGACTTCAAAGCTGTCCTTCTTGGAAATATTGAGATAGAACAGAGACTTCTGCAATCTGTTCAGAGTCGGAAGTGGGGTCTGAGTTTATACTTCAGTCCTGATGATTTTCTTTAATGAGTCTGACCTGGTGCCTGGCACACATGAGCTGTATTAGTCAGCCAGGGCTGCTATAACAGAACACCACAGACCAGGCAGCTTGGACAATAGAATTCAGTTCCTCTCAGTTCTGCAGGCTGGCAAATCCAGGATCAAAGTCCAGCAGGGTTTGGTTTCTGATGAGCGCTTTCTTCCTGCCTTCTTGCTGTGATCTCACATGGCAGGTCTCGCTTATCCTCCGTCTCACCCTCTCTCCATATCTGTCTGTCATCATCTCTCTCTCATCCCCCCAGCCCCCACCTCCTCTTATAAGGTCACCAATCCTATTGGATGAGAGCCCCACCTTCATGGCCTCATTTAACCTTAACGACCTTCTCAAGACCATATCTCCACATTGAGTCATTTTGAGGGTTAGGGCTTCAGCACATGCACTGGGATGGAGGGACTCACAGTTCAGTCCAGAGCATATGTATTCAACAGTACTTGTTGCATGGAGAAAGGAATAACTAGAAAGGCTGGCCAGATATGTGCTTTCCAGGGCCTACTATGCCACATATCATGCTTGGTGCTACAGGGTATAATCTCTTCTCTCCCCCAGCAGCTCTAGGGCAGAGGTGCCAGGTGGTTCTCATTTGAAAGGAGGGAATTGAGGCTAAAGAGATGAGTTGCCTTAGCGCAAGACACCTAGCTGATGAATGGCAGAGTCCAGCCTTCATCCCAGATACCCACCCTTGAAGCCCGAACCCTCTTGACAAGGCTGACTATGTGCCTATGGGCCCAGGGCAAAATGAAAACGGGGGCCCCCCACCTCATTCAAAAATTAAGTATTTCAAAAGAATTCAGACAGCAACGATAAGTCACTGAGCTGAGTGTGCACGGCCTGTGAGACCCCACAGGTTGTATGCCCATGAGGCTGGCCCTGCCTCTTGGGGTTGGTGCTGAGAAGTTGAGGGTGACACAGAGTTTACAAGGCTAATGAAGCCCCTAATGGTCCCAATGTTCATTTTGCCAAGCTCCAGCCCATCTCTCCAAATGGCTTCTCCAGAAAGGCCGGCACGTATTATCTTACCCTCCTTTGAAAAAGGGAAGACTGGAAAATTCCCGGCCAGAAGACTTGGAAATTCCACATTAAGAGGAGACTTGCACTTGGGTGAGTCTGTCTTCTGGAGAGTCTGCGTTTGCAGGAGGCCACGTGAGCAGCAGACACTCTATCCGTAGAAACCAGCCTGCCTGGCTTGGAAGCCTAAGTGGGACCAGAGCCTTGAGGGCTGAGGAGCCTCAGTTACCACAAAGCGAGCAGTGTCCTGATTAAAACCAGGGGCCTGAGGCTGCTGGATTTCACTGAGTAAACACACCCAGTTCAGGGTCGCCTGGTTTCTGCCAATGGAGAGAAATGAGTATCGGAAATCACCTGTGTCCGGGCCCTTCCTGACCTCGGGCCCTGAGGGGTCTGGGGTTTGCTCCCTGGGGTTCAAGAACACATCTCTGGGAAATTTGGAAATAAACTCCAAAAAGCTCTGGGGAACACAGCTCCGAAATTCAGCAGGAGGAATGGAAACAATTAGCCTGATTCCAGAGCTGAATTCTGGGTTCCTTTTTACCCCTTTTTCCACCATTGAGCTCCCTCCTGCTCCATCCTCCTCCCCCAAACCCCAGATCACAGCCCTCCCACAGCCAAGTGAGGGCTTGACTCCCCAGCTGGCCTTGGCCTAGAGACTTTTCTTCACCAAGAGTTCAGTTCTTAAGTGCACAGGTGTCCTCAAATTCAATTTCCCTTTTCCAGGTAGGGGCAGCTACCATGCATGGTTTAGACCTTCTTTCATGGTAGAATCTCAGTGCTCCTGACACACAGACAGAACCCCCAAACCCCCATGCAGGTCAGCCCCTTTACAGATAAAGGACTTTCAGTGGCGTAGGATAATTTGTCCCAGGCCAGCTTACACAGCAATTTCTGACCAACCCATGCCCAGCTGCTAAGTAAACACATGCAATTCAAGTTCAAAGGGAAGGGAAAAAAAAATCTTCCTTCATCCTACAACTTGATGTGATCAGAACCAACTCTAGGACCAAGTGGCGGGATTTGTTAGAACAGGGCTAAAAATGTTGCCAGCATTGTTTTACCTGCCCAGCAGGATGGAAATGACTTCCAGCCTCCAAAGGGTGAGCCCTGGGGCAGAGTGTGAAACCAACCCAGGGCACTGAACTTGAGGCTGTGTTCTGCGGTCAGCCCCAGACCCTGCCCCTCACAGGAGCACTTGTCACATGAGTATTTGAAAAGCTGCAAACTGCTCCCTTTTATCCTTTTTGGGAAGCAAAGATACTCTTTGGATTAACTCCTACAGTCTTCTCATTTGCTCCCCTAAAACCCACAGGCTTAAGTCAGTGACCAAGGGCAAACATGTGTTTGCCACAAATATTTCATCAACTACAGACACACCAGGCCGGAGTGGTGAAAATAGCAAGGCCAAGCTACTATTTCCATGGTGCTGGGTTGCTAAAACCCAACTTTACAGATAATCCGTGAGCTTCAGAATATACATTTATAGATACAGATATAGTTTTGTTTCTTCAAACACACTGTGTGCTCAAATATGACAAAACTGTAACAATAAAAACCACACACAAAACAGTTCCAAAAATAAAGCTGGATTGGGCCTGTCCTACTTGACCATATGATGGGTATATGTGTGGCGTGCTCCGTCATGTCCAACTCTTTGCACCCCTATGAACTGTAGCCTGCCAGGCTTCTCTGTCCATGGGGATTCTCCAGGCAAGAATACTGGAGTGGGTTGCTATGCCCATCTCCAGGGGATCTTCCCAACCCAGGGATTGAACCCATGTCTCCTGTGTCTCCTGCACTGCAGACAGATTCTTTATCCACTGAGCCACCTGGGAACCCCCTATGATGCGTATACCAAGGACCGATATGGGGCAGTGGGCCCAAGGATAGGTGAGCAGCTTATGATACAGTTTCCACAGTTTCTTGACACACTAATGACCTCTTTGGGGGAAGCCCAGACAGGCACAAGGGATAGAAAGATCTGGGCAGAACACCCAGGCCCGATCAGCATTAATTCCAGAATTCTTATGCAGGAGGTAACAGGGCATGAGAGGCATAAAGGCCTGTTTGCTTCTCTGCCACTAGCAGCTAATTCTAGAACCAACAGAGCTGGAGCAACTGCACTTAGCAGTGTAGGGGAGAATCCTTGATTATGCAGAGCGGATTCCCAGGTGTTTCATAAAACATGATCTGTCTTGGGCAGGTTAAATGTGTCACTCATGAGACTGGTTTCTACTCTAGCTCAGCTTGACACAGCCTAGCTCAGGGAAACTTTACCCTTTGATTCTGCTGTCCTCAGCTCAGATGGTCATCAGAGTCACTACCGCATTGCTCACAGCCCTGTCTACCCCAGAGACTACAGTCTTCCTGTGGGCAAGGGGGCTGGGACATGTGGCCTCTCCCCTATATTGTATTCTTCTTTCCCAGGACAGCACTTGGCCACGGTGGCTCCATGGGGAGGTGCTGACGGGATGGACACACACAGCCCTGACTAGTAAGGAGAAGAGCTCATCAACAAGATTAAGAATCACTGAGACTTCCCTCACGGTCCAGTGGCTAAGATTCTGTGCTCCCAATGCAGGAGGCCCAGGTTTGATTTCTGGTCAGGAACTAGATCCCACATACCACTACCAAGAGTTCACATGCCAGAAGGAAGATCAAAGATCCTGAGTGCCACAAGTAAGACCCAGCACAGTCAAAAAAAAAAAAAAAAATGCAGATTTTAAAGGTAACCAGAGACCACCTAGAAAAGTCACACCCCAACACTTCCCCAAGAAGGAAACATAGGCTCTGAGGGGTCAAGGGACTGGTAGAGATCACTCAAGTCAGCTGGTGGTGGGGCCAGGACATGACTCTGAGTCTCAGCCACTAACAACAGGATGGAGCAGTCATCAAAATCCAACTGAGATTTCTGGGCAGTCCGAAAGAAGGTGGTTTCACTGGATTGTGAGTCACCAAGTAAATAGAGAGTCCAAGAGCCCAGGGGACTGTTTTCCATTCAGTGCCAGCTGAGGAGTCAGAACTCAGTGCTCTGAGTTGGGAGGTGACCCCTAATGTGATAAGGATCCAACAAGCTGCTCTCAGGTCTTCTCGAGAAATCCATAAAGCCCACTGTTTAGAGAAACAAGATGCTTTGGTGAAGGAACACCAAGGAAAGAAGCTGGCACGCCTTTCAAAGCACCACCCCAGTTATTAGTCTTGAGTCAGCTCAGCTGCCAAAGGCACCTCTTCCCGGGCTCTCATTCCAGAGTCAGACACCAGCACTCCCTTAGCAAGAGTGACAGCAAACGCGCCTGAAGCTGCGGCCACCTTGTCAGCCTTGCAGAGCAGCAGGATCATCACTGGAGCAGAGATCACCCCAAACTCCAGGAGCACACAGCAGGGGGCAAGACAGCGCAGTGAAGCTCTGCTGCCTGGACCCGGGAGAAAGGAAGCCTTGATTCAGGCCATCTTTCCCACCATTCCCTGACTTCAGGTGGTCATTCCCCAGCCAAGTGGAGAAAGTCAGAGTCCTCAGCTAAGGCTCATTTGAGCTTTCTTCCAACCTTGTCATAGAGGAGCAGGTCCAATCAGGACCAGGTGATGCCTGGGCTGGTCAGTGTCTAGGAGGTGGGGCAGGGAAAACCTAAATTTGAGACAGCTCCAAGCCAAAGATGGGCTTTGGGCAAGAAGGAAATGGCCAACACAAACCAAGTCGTTGCCATGCTGCCATCTTTGGGAAGTGGTTAACAAGGTGGGTTCTGGAGTTAGCTAGACCTGGGCATGAATCCCCTCACCATCACTCATCACCTTGTGATAATTAACTTCTCCAAGCCTCAGTTTTGTCATCTGGAAAATGAGACACTTGATCTTAGAGAGCAAGTACATTACAATGAATTAATAGGCATAAAACGTTTACTCCATCACCTGGAACATAGAAAGCCTTTAACACATTACTTATTTTATTTTTATCCTTAATACCCAACTTCTTCCTGGAGATTTCTACCAACAGAGTTGGATCTGATTCAGTCTCCCTGTGTGTGTGCATAGGTGACCCAAACAGGAATTATTAATAGTTCTAGCTTTGGAAGGCACCGGTGTTTTCATTGGATGAAGGAACGGATTTTCTTTCTTAAGGATGTTAGACTTGAGCTAACATTTAAATATTTTGCATTTCCTGGACAAGCCATGTCAGAAGACAGAGTCTTAGATAGAAATGTACCCAGTGACTGAAGCAGTTCTAGCAGATGATGAGAAACGAATTTTCCCTGGATGATTCTCCAACTGGAAAGGCCATGGGCCATTGCAACTCTGCACAGATATAGAGATTTATGACAACAGGTCACTTGAATGGACATGCCTCATTACAGCAGAATCTTTTCTTTGTAAAGCAGAGTACAACCTAGAAACCCAAGGGGTCATTTTTGGTAGACTGAGTCGAATGCCTTTCCCATTCACTCACCTTCCTTTCACCGAGTACTTATTCCACAAGCACCATGTGTCCACATAAAGCGCTGCCAAATTCTAACTTTATTTCCTTTGGACAAGCCCTAACTGTTGCCTGCCGTCTCCTGAGGACACCTCACTCTATCGGCAAGTGGTACACACAAATTAACCAATCTCCAACACGGTTTTTTCTCTTTCTTGCAGCCATCTGTGCTAAAATCTTCCATAAAGTTTTACTTTGCATTATATAAAGATATTTCACTTTGGGTTAAGTCTTTGCAAGGAGAGAAGGAACACACTTCCCATTCCCAGATAAGTCAAACCTTCATAAATGTTTCTGGACAAATCATAGAGCACCATGTGCCAGGAGTTCAAAGAAAAAGGGGAAACATTAATCAACCAATTTAAAAATTACTTAAGCAGGAGGGTACAGATAGGGTGTGAAGGTCAATTCCCCTTTTCTGATCCAAAGAAAATCAAACATTTTGGAGATGATATTTCTTTTTCTAGAAAGATGCCTGTGAAAAGGATGCTTCTGAGCACAAAAAAAAAATGGTGTTACTGTCTCGTAAAAAGACATCCCTGGAAGAGTGGCTTCAAGATGGTTAGTTGTGTTATCAAGGACTCAAGTTATTTCCCTTTTTACCCCTCAGTTTGCATCAGGATAGTGAAAGAGAAACTGTTAGTTGCTCAGTTGTGTCTGTTTGTGACCCCCTGGACTAGTCTGCCAGGCTCCTCTGTCCATGGAATTCTCCAGACAAGAATACTGGAGAGGGTAGCCATCCCTTCTCCAGGGGATCTTCCCGACCCTGGGATTGAACCTGGGTCCCCCACATCGCAGGCAGTTTCTTTACCATCTGAGCCACCAGGGAAGCCTCAGAATGATGGCTTCTCCCAACTTCCCCTGCAGAGTCATTAGATGACTGCTGCCACAGCTCTAGACAGCCCCACACGACACCCAAAAGTCTGAAAAGATGACCTCAAACTCCTTTCAGAAAGGAAAGTCCTCCAAGAAGCCCCACCAAGCAGACTTCCCTCAATGGCCTGAGCTGGGTCACAGGCCTATTCTTCAATCAGTCACCATAAGGGCACAAGAGCCACAGCTGTCAAGATAGTCAGGTCTCACGTCTGGGTCAGGAGGAAAGGCCCAGACTCATAAAGCACATGGCTTCTCTTTCCTGAGCAGAGCCACGGCTCCATTAACAAGAACAAAGGATGGAGCAGGGGCTTCTGATGCCGGTTTGGGAGCCAATCCAACAATATCTACAGTAGCTCCAGGTCCTGTGGGGCTCCTCACAATTTAAAGTACGTATTGAGCCAGTAAGACATGCAAAAACCATCCCACTCCTGCAGGTCTGATGTCAAATACCTTTCCCTTTGTGCTCATGATGAAAACACATCTAAATTAATAACGATTTACAATGTGAAGAACACTTTTGGAATCTGATTCAAACTAATCAACTCATCTAAGATATTTCTGAGGCAAGCAGGTAAATGTTAATATGGACTAGGTCCTATAGATTATATGAAGGAATTATTACTATCATGACAATGGCATTGTGACAAACATGAGAAATTACATTAGCACACAAGTCTTGTTTTAAAGGATGCATACTGCAGGAGACCCGGGTTTGATCCCTGGGTTGGCAAGGTCCCCTGGAGAAGGGAATGGCTGCCCACTCCAGAATTCTTGCCTGGAGAATTCCGTGGACAAAGGAGCCTGGCGACTTATACTCTATGGGGTTGCAGAGAGTCGAACACGATTGAGTGACTAACACTTTCACTTTCATATCATATTTATATCATATATCTATGTAGGTAATATATCTATATTCCAATAAATTTCCTACTCTGTTAAAGTGAATGAATAAATTTCTTTACCCAGTTTAAAAAAAAAAAGATGCATACTGACATATTTAGGGATAAAAATACCACGATGTCTAGGATTTGCTTTAACCTATTTCAGACAAAGAGAGGAAACAATGAAGAAAGCATCAAAATGGCAGTAACTGTTGCGTCTGAGTGATAGATACCCAGTTGTTCATTACATACATCTTTGCTTTTTCTTAATTATTTTTGGCTGTGCTGGGTCTTTGTTGCTGCGTGGCTTTCTCTAGTTGTGGTTGAGTGGGCTTCTCATTGTGGTGGCTTCTATTGTTGTGAAGCAAGGTCTCTAGAGCACAGGCTTAGTTGCTCCAACGCATGTGAGATCAGGGACTCCATGTCTCCTGCACTGGCAGCCAGATTCTTTACCACTGAGCCACCAGGGAAGTCCCTCTACTCTTTTTAATGTTTGAAAATTTTTCATGATAAATTTTTTTAAGTATTTCATAAGTAAGGAAAGATGTCTCTGAGCTTACCTTCTGAAAGCTTACCAAGCCTTTAAGTTGTTCGTCCTCAAGACCCTTTGCACATTTTCTTCCATCTTCCTAGAATGTTTTTGCCCAGATCTTTGCATTAGTCAGCCCTCAGTATCCATGGATCAAAAATATTAAGAAAAATTCCAGAAAGTTCCAAAAAGCGAAACTTGAATTTGCCACATTGGCAACTATTTACATAGCATTTACATTGTATTAGGCATTACAGTCATCCAGAGCACCCTCAGATTCTGGTGTCCATAGGGATCCTGGAACCAGTCCCCTGCACACACCGAGGGATGACGGTACCGGCTCCTCCTCAGATTCAGGACTTTGTCCACTTACCATCTTCTGATGTTACCAGCTCTGCATTCCTTCTCTACCTTAGTCTGATTTTGTAGTCACTGTGTTTCAACACTCTTACCACTACTTGAAATTGTCCCACTTGTCTATTTATTAGTTACTGTCTATTTCTTCCATATAGAACAATCTCCATGAGGAGAGTGACCTTGTATATCTTACATAATCTTTCCCCAGTGCCAAACCAGCATCAGGCATAGAGAAGGTACTCAAATACTCATAAGAATAAACTGAACTTTCTTTCCACTGAGTCTGGATTCATCAAGGGCTCCAGGAAGTGATTATCATTTGATTAGGTATGGCCTGTGAAGTGGTATCTACTTTTCACTCTCATGCCAGGTTTTGCTATTAAAAAGCAGGTGCCAGTGTGACAGAGTTTCCCCTCCAATAGTTCTTTCCGGGGTCCATTCCGCCTCTTCAGGAAATGCAAAACCTAAGGCTCCGATTAAACCTCAGCCTTGGTAAGCAATACTGCCAGACCACTGGGTCAGCCTCCAGAAGGTTATTAAATAGCAGAGCCCAGCTGCCAAAGTCTTCTGAGGCTTGGCATGCAGGGAAGGGCTCCCCGTGGGGACCGCTGGCTGTCCCTGTCAGTTACAGATCAGAATTTCCAGTTCTGCTGCTCTTCGGCTTCCCACACCCTCCTGCCAAGAAAGCACACCGAGGCACAAAGACCAAAAGCTGGAGTCAGGAGGCCTACGTCCAGCTCAGGCTCTACTTCTACTGGTGTGCCCACGGGGCAGCCTGCTTCAACACCTCCCACCTCGGATTCCATGCCTGAAAAGTGCACTGCTTAGGCCACAGTTGGAGACCCTTATAGTTCTAACCTCAGATTCAAGGTCCATTTTCAGAGCTTTGGTATTATGGGCATAAGTTAAGTTAAGCCGCTCAGTCATGTCCGACTCTTTGCAACCCCATGGACTATAGCCCACCAGGCTCCTCCGTCCATGGGATTCTCCAAGGCAAAAATGCTGGAGTGGGTTGCCATTTCCTTCTCCAGGGGATCTTCCCAACCCAGGGATCGAACCCAGGTCTTCCGTATTAGAGGCAGACTCTTTAACCTCTGAGCCACAAAGAGGTCTCCTATCAGCATTCACAGGAGGATGGGGAAGTGGACCAGGTTGGAAACAAAGGACCCTCTGAAGTGGACCATTAGTGGGCTCCAGCAGAAGGACTGAAGATGGTGGAGAGCACGGGATCCTCAAGACAGATGAGGAGCTGCTATACCTTCCGCTTGGGGAAGGATGGCACCCCACTCCAGTCCTCTTGCCTGGAGAATCCCATGGAGGGAGGAGCCTGGTGGGCTGCAGTCCATGGAGCCACAAAGAGTCGGACACGACTGAGCGACTTCACTTTCTTTCTATACCTTCCGCTATGTTCTCCCCCCATGAGACCTTCTGATAATGGGATAAAACCAATGGGTCCAAAATCTGTATTTACTGGCTAGATGACCCTGGGCAAATTAAACTCTTGATGCTCTAGTTTCATTTATAAGATGCAAATAATTACAGTACCGACAGTATATAGTTGTTGGAATATAATGTAATGCCTGTAAAGAACTTATTTATAACAGTACATGACTCACAGTAAGTGCTCAAAGCTAGGTATTACTACTGATGAAATAAAATTCACATTTTATGGCAAGACAAGAAAAAATTTTTCCTTGCCTATTTGGGCCTCCTCCCTCCCCTTCAGCACGTACTGTGCATCTGCATTAACCAGACCTTCTTAGGAGATAACCTTGCCTCTTAATCCCATCCGGGGTCACCACTCCTTAGGAGATAACCTTCCTTCTTAATTTTGTAAGGGGCCATGACCCACTACTTTTTGTACGTGTAGATCTGGATTGTGTAATCTGTCAATAACATGTCATTTAATGTACCTTCCCCTCTTTCAAAAACTTATATAATTGCTTTGACCTCTCATAGGCAGAACAGTTCTCAAAGCTTTCTGAAAGGCTGTTCCAGGGTTTTAATCCTCAGTTTGGCTTGAGTAACATTTCCCATTTCCTTCTTAGATTGACTGATTAGTTTTTTCATCAACATTATTAATACTCTTACTATTAATACTAGTCCAACTACATACTAGACCACCCAACCCAGAAGGGAGAAGATTCTGTTGCCTGCTGGATAAATGAATGAATGAATGAGATTAAAAACAAACATCATTCCTTCCAGGTTTGCCTCCTCTCTCTACACTGTCTGATGGGTTAGGATGGTTTCCTCTAAAACAGATTTTATATGGAGCAACCTACATGGTGGTAAGCCTTCCATACCACACTTGAAGTAGGAAAATATTAATTCCAAGTTGATTGTGAAAACATACTTCTTAAACCTTAAAGCACCTAATTAAAAAGAAAAAAACACTACACAATAAAATATAATCAAAGGAGAAAAAACAGAACAAACAAAAAATGGGAAGCTAGATCCAAATATCAAGTTATGTTAAATAGCCTAATGCACCAATTAAGAAAGATTATAAGAGTAGATAAAAAAAGAATATGCAACTCTATGCTGTTTACCAGAAACTCACTTAGTAAATTATATAAACTAATAATATTAAATGTATGGAAAAATACACTAGGCAAACATGTATCAGGAGCAAAGTGGAGTGGCTATAATACCAGATAAAGTAGACCAGAGCAAAGATAATTATTAGGGACAGAGATGGGCACTACAACTCTAGCTTTTATATAAAGCATCAGAGAAGATGAAGTTTCTACAGGATGGGGTGGAAGCATGCAGAAAGGTCTTCTTCTCCCCACTGGACACTCCCAGCCCCCCGAGGACCCAAGAACAGAGACGCCAGCCCTCCCTCTGCGGCCTCTGGCACATTCACTCATGTTCACTTGCCCCAGATTTCTTTCCAAACTCAATTACCTTTAGAGGGATGCATGTGTGTCTGCTCAGTCATGTCTGACTCTTTGCAACCCCATGGGCTGGAGCCCGCCAGGCTCCCCTGTCCATGGAATTTTCCAGGCAAGAATCCTGGAGTGGGTTGCCATTTCCTCCTCCAGGGGATATTCCCGATCCAGGGACTGAACCTCTTATGTCTCCTGCATTGGCAGACGGGTTCTTTACCACTAGACCACCTGGGAAGCCCACCTTCAGAGAGAAAGCAATGCCAAAAGGGATAGGAGTCAGTGGCTTTGTTGAAAAAGTCATCCCATTCCCAGGATTATCCCCTCATTCCTAGCAGTAAATTCTCAACTCTATAGCATCATATGGTTCACGGGGCTCTGCGTCCCTATTGATAACAATGGGAGGTAAAAAAAATTCCCTCACTTCTACTCTTCCCTCCTCCCAGATATATTTCTCCCAAGTGAAACTAGACAGGGGGAAACAAAGAAAGAAAAAAAAAAACCTTCAAAACTCAGCTGATCTTGCCCAGGAGAAAGGGTTCTGGATTATGTTTTCTGCTTCCAAGACCTTGGCAGAGTTGGTTTCAACAAGCCCCCGGCAGTGTACTGCACGGGTAGATGTGCTCTGTCTGCCGTCTGGCTTCCAGACCCAACCCCTCGCAGTCTGTTTAACACCTTCAATCCCCAGACTGCTTGAGACCTCCGATGTGTCATCCATCCATGTGTGAAAATCCGAAGATCACGGGGGCCTCCACTACTCTGGACAACTCTGATTCCGCCCGATTCCAGAAATAGAGATTTAGTTTGTACTCAGACTGGTCTTGCTGTCCTGGCTGCAGACAGGCTGGACTGGCAGCTCAGAGTCAAAAGTCAGACAGATGGAAGTGTCACATGAGTCAGACAGGCTGGCAGGAGGCCCACCCAGTATCTTCCTTCTGGAAAGGCACTGGTCTCAGCCGTGAGGCAATCTTCTGTCTTCCCAGGCCTGCAGCTTCATAAGTGATGAAATCCACTATCAGGGGAGAACTCAGTTTTTTTGACTGTGAGAAATCCTGCAATGACAGTCTCTGTTCACAGCACTGGGTGAGGGACGTGGGATTTGCAGCTAGAGAGAGCTGGAGTGTGAGTCTGGCTTTGCGGTTTGCTTGCTGTGTGACTTAGGGCTGGTGGCTCAACCTCTCCAAGCCTATGTTGCTTCCTCTGCAAGCCAAGGACTTAGCATCTGCTCTCCTATTGGTGTTATGAGGATTGAAAGAAATGATGTATGCAAAATCCTTAGCATGGGGCCGTCTCAGAGTAACTGTTGAATAAACAGTTCCTGTTAGAATTGCAGCAGGCTCATTCACTCCTCCAGGGCAGAGACCACTCCTTCTGTGTCCACCATTATGGCTATAGGATGCTTGCCACGGGACAGGCACTCAGGGAGCCCTCATCAGCTAACCGTTCCCACTATCTGGATCCAGTTAGCTCTAGGTACTTCCAAAGGAACATTTAGTAACACCTCTCCTTGTCTGGTTTAGTTCTGAAATGAAAAGCAAGTGAGCCACCAAGCCATCTAGGATCCTGAAAGCATGTGGTCTCTCATATTATCACACCTTCCATTTGCATCTGCAGCTGATTAAAAACAGGAATCTGTGAGTGAACCCGTCTGTAACACTTGACAACAAGCCACTCAGAACAAACATTCTCACTAGACCTTGAAGCACAGCAAGGTGGCATCAAGTTGGAGACAGACTGAAGCAGAGAAGTGGCACTCAACTCGTTTGGCATGATTTGAAGATACCATTAAGACAGAAACAAGCCTAGTCACCAGCTATTCAGGACCTAAACGGCTCTCTCCCCCAAACCTATAATCTGAATATTTAAGAGGTACTCCAAAGAAGCACTTTTCTTCCAGAGAGGAAAGGTTACATTAGAACAAATATATACTGAAGTCAGTGGATATAATAAATAATAATTGCCCTAATAGCTGCAACAAAAAGCTACTTGTAAGCTTCCCATTCTCATTAATGGTCTGTTGCAACTCTTCAAATAAAACATTTACCCTTCCCAGCCTTAAGTGGCAGATGTCTTTCTAAGACTGGTTTTTTCCATTGTACTTTTGCCTCCGGATCTCACTGCTCATCTTCCCCCTGCTGTACCCCCAGGTCTCCCGGTGTCTCATCTCCACTATATCCATTCCTCACTCCTCTAGAGCCCACTATGGCTCTTGGACAGGGCGGGGAGGCGGGGGCGGCTCCCAGCATGGGGCAGGACTACAGTGATTGGGTCAATGGTGGGCACGTGACCTAAGTCAGGCCAATCAGAGCTCATACAGTTTTGTTTGCGCTGTTGGGGAAGCTACCCTGTCCCTTTGCTATTAGGCTTTGAAGCTTAAGCTGCTGCAGACAGTTTATAATCCAAGAGAAAAGCAACTGGATAATGGAGCCAACCCAGGAGCAGAATCCAGAGGAGCCAGGCAGCGAGAGGAAACAGGGTCCCCAAAACACCACTGAGACCCTGAATCAACACACTCCTCTGGCCAAAGCTACCTTCAGAACTTTCAAGAAAGCCAGCAAATGTTTTCTTGCTTTAATCAGTTTGAAATGTGTCTGCAACCTGCAGAGTCCCGATGTAGAAATTTTAAATGGAAGTGCACTTATAAGTAGCAGAGATATGACTCTTAGCATCAGTGAAATTACTTAGAATGTAAGCATAATCCACTGGATTCCCAGAATTCCTTCCCATCTGCCTGCCCTGAAGAATGAATATAGGACTGGCCATTTCTGACCAAGTGGTGGCTGACTTGGAAATGGGATAGTCTGGCACCCCACTCCAGTACTCTTGCCTGGAAAATCCCATGGATGGAGGAGCCTGGTAGGCTGCAGTCCATGGGGTCGCTAAGAGTCGGACACGACTGAGCGACTTCACTTTCACTTTCCACTTTCATGCATTGGAGAAGGAAATGGCAACCCACTCCAGTATTCTTGCCTGGAGAATCCCAGGGACAGGGGAGCCTGGTGGGCTGCCGTCTGTGGGGTCGCACAGGGTCGGACACGACTGAAGCGACTTAGCAGCAGCAGCAGCAGTTGGATAATATTTTTCAGGTTAACAGGTCTTGGATAATGACAAAGCTCTGGTCTCTCAGGAAACCTGACTTCTGGTCCCCACTGGGTTGCTTTTGGCTCTAGGATCTCAAACAAGCCTTTTCTATGGAGAATGAAGCCATCTGCTTCTAACACCAGGAGAATGGGAGGCAGTGCTGGTACTTAACAACATGGGCTTTAAGTCAGGAAGCTTGGGGTTCAAATCCCCAGTCCATTCTCAACCAAGTGATCTCAGGTAAGATGTTTCTTTATCTGTGAAAGGGAAATAATTATTATGCAGTGTCATTTTAGGATTAAGTAAGGTAAAATGCTTTTGAAATGTGGTGCTGGAGAAGACTCTTGAGGGTCCCTTGGACTGCAAGGAGATCCAACCAGTCAATCCTAAAGGAAATCAACCTTGAATATTCTTTGGAAGGACTGACGCTAAAGCTGAATGTCTAATACTTTGGCCACCTGATATGAAGAGCCGATTCATTAGAAAAGACCCTGATGCTGGAGACTATTGAAGGCAAAAGGTGATGCTTAGATAGCATCACTGACTCAGTGGACACAAACTTAAGCAAACTCCAGGAGACAGTGGAGGACAGGGAAGCCTGGATGCTGCAGTCCATGGGGTCGCAAAGAGTCAGACACAACTTAGCAACTGAATAACAACAAGATAAAGTTTGTGAAATGTTTACCAATGTGCCTGGTATAAAGACTCAATAAGTGTTAGCTATAATAGCTGTAAGACCAAATGAGAAAGACTGTGAAGTACTTTGTAAAAACCATTAAGCGCTATACCCATGTTAGGGACTATCATCATCACGTCCCCTCAGTCCTAAACTAGTCATGGGTTATAAGGTCACAGTGTGGGATAAAAGCAACACACTCAATAAAATGAATTCAACTGATAAATTCTACCCGATCCAGCAAAGAGAGGGAGAGAGAGTGTGTTGTCAGTGGGGCATGAGGGTGCAAACTCTGTGCTCTGTCATTTTGTCAACAGGGTAGCACACTCCCCAAGAAACACATGGGGGCAGTTCATGGAAAATGCGATCAATAGCGACCTGTTAAACGTTCCTCTGGAGGCCTGGAACTGTTCCCAGGTTATGAACAGTCTGGCCTGTGCTGAACTTTTCCAGAGCTACATCTGCAAAAAGAACAAGATCCCCTTCCTGATTTTTCAATTTAACAGCTTCACGGGCAGGATGAAAATGTGCTTCTTTATGAATGAGAAATTTCAGTTGCTGGTCTTGGCAGCATTGATTTCCAAGAAACCCAACTGTGAGGAGGGCTTCCTTACAGAGGACCCCTCCCATTTTCCACTGGCACATCCCATAAAAGAAGTGAGGGCTGGGTTTACCAGGGCTGCTCACAGAAAAGAGACAGCCCTGGTAAAACCAGAAAGATACTCCTTCCAGGTGTTAGAGGAACAAGACCCCCCCAGACCAAAGGGACACTGGTTCTTTTGCAGTTTGGGAGCTTAAAAAAAAAAAAAAACACAAAACAAGCCTAAGAAGTGCTCACTAGGAACATACAAAAGGGTCACTGCAAATAACCTAAGTATTGCTTAATGTGGAAAAAATTAAACTTGAAAATCAGGTCCATAAAATGTAAGGAGTCTTAGAAAAACAACCCATTTGATTTTGCAGTACGCGTTCAGGAAAATAGATAGATTGTTCTCTGACTCTCTTTTCTAACTGCAGCCTGTATACCCGCCGTGTGTATTTTGGACCCTTTCCCACCCTGCCATGATTTCCTGTCTAAGTCTGGGTCCCATGGTAACTGGAGAAATTTGGCGTGTTGGCTCCGTTTGCAAGGACTGGCCCCTCGAGGGATGCCAAGTGGGTATCTTCTTCCATAACAAACACATCTCTCATCTGGTTCTGTGGCAGGGTTACTCTCTTACTCATAAAACCTTACTAATAAAGTCTTCAGTTTGCAGATGGATCTCCCCACCCAGACTTTCTCACTTGCCTCGAAGGGAAATGAAAATCTTGTGCAGGATCAGAAGACCTGTGGATTCAAAATTCCATAGCACAGGAGAGAGCGGCTATAACGTTGCTGAGGGGAAAAAGAAAATCAATGGTCTAGCCACCAGCAAAAGAGTCAAACAGTTCAGTAAAAACAAAATCTCATTCATCGTGTAGGCAGAAGTTATCCTTAGAAATGTATTTCCTGAGAGTTCCAAGGATGCACTGATGTGGGTCAAGCGTTTTGAGGGCTAACTTCTGTTTATCATTCAGATCTCAATGAAAATGACACCACCTCCAGAACTGCAATAACCCTGTGCCTCCCCCACCTCCATCTGGATTAGGGGTCAGGGTCTTCCAAGTATAGCACATAACAAACTGTGTTACAAATGCCCCTTTAATGCTTTCTACCCAACTCGAAGCTTCTCCCTGAAGGGCAGGGACTGTAACTTTTCACCTGCCGTCTGACACAACACTTGACATGATGTAGGTATCCTGCAAATGTGTGTAGAGGTTCCTGTGGCCAGACCGAGCCCTAGACCACATCATAAATACAGGGAACTTGCCCTCATAAGCTCTCTTTGCCTCCTGTGTCATCACTGCACCCACGAACAGCACAGTGCTACCTCCTTCTTCATCAAGGCCTCCCAATAAAAACCATCCAGATTAAATGGAATCATACGTCAT